>JABUQX010016487.1:0-5000 GCA_015478945.1 Trachelipus rathkii | reverse complement strand
ATAGTAAGAATATCATATATTATATATATATATAGTTGTATAAATATATATATATATATACTTATATATAATATATATACTGATATTTTATATTATATATATATATTAGTATATAATATATATATATTATAAATATATAGTTAATATATACCCAGTATATATATATATATATATATATATAATTTTTATACATATATCTATTTATATATATATATATATTATAATATATATTATATTTATAAGTATAATATAAATAAATATAGATATATATTAAGTTGCCGAAGCACCCGTATTTTCTGGCGCACGTCACCGCTCGGCCACTCCGGCGAGATTCGCGCCACCAAGCACCGCACCGGCACCACCCGTTATCCTACCGCACCGCACCACACCGCACCGGCTCTTTACATGCGACCGCACCGCACCGCCACGAAAGCAACTCACAGTCGCATCTCGCCCACCACACATCAATTTGCGCACCACGCACCGCACCTCAACAATATAACTAATTATATATTTATTATATATATAAATTACTGATATTATACACTATATCTATATATATAATATTATATATATATAGTATATTTATTAGTATAATTACTATATATTATGGGAAAGAAAGTAGCGCTCCGAAGACGATGAGTTACCAACATTAGGCATGTCATATATAAATAAACTATGTCTTAAATACATCCCAGGCTACCTCTACACGTGCCCAATGTTCTTCCTTTTTTGCTCTCATTCACACAGATTTCTTACATTGAGCAAGCACCTTAATTATCCACACACATAAAATAACCAATTTACAGACAACACTTACCTTTAAAATAGAAAATAAATTATAATGTTGAAAAAATGAGCCACGCATAGTCTCGCATTAACCGGGAAGCTTCCAAAAATAAACCCTTATTCACCGCGCCCCTACTCTCTTCACCATTAAAAGCCATTGACAGCCTCCGGTGATGAAGTTGTTGCCGTCACGGAATTGCATGCCTTTTTTGATGTACGGTCTCAATTTCTTCATAAAATGAGGTAACCTTCTCGGTTTAAATCTTAATTTAATACTTTGTTAACACCACGCTCTTTTCCTCTAAAACTTCATCATCTCTTCATTTCTTAACGAAAACTTACGTTTATGAGCTTTACTGACTTCATCAATCTACTCTTTACTTTACTTTCTCTATTCAATTTTCAGCGAAGGCAGTGTCAATGTTTACAATCTATGTTTGATTCCCGTAATATTTAGTCTTTGATTCTTAATCGAAACTAGGTGTTCGAGCTTTCTGACTTCAACTCTACTATTTTGACTACTACTATCTCTTACTTCATCTTTCAGCCCAAGGCCGTTGTTGTCCAAGCTGTGCAAAATGTTTGTTCCCATATAATAACCAGTGACCTGTGCTCATATTTGGAGTTCCATCCAAATATACAGACTAATAGCCTCAAACTACGCCGTCAATCTACCCAGTCTTAATTCATCTTGTTCTGTAATACTCGCTCCTAACATCAATGACTTATCCTAAAATCTATTCGCTACTTACTCAATATTAGAACACAATTCTCTCTTCTTCACATTCTTTTGAAATCCATCTATTCTTATGCTCAAACGCTTTACATCAGCCAATTGCTTCTCTAAATCTCAATATAACAATTGGTAACTGACTAACCCACTTTTCAATCCAGAATACTTCGAGGAGTTAGTGCCATCTCTCCTACCGTATCGATCATCTTTGAGCATGAATCCAAACATCTAAACCTTTTCCAATCTAATCCTTCTTTTTTATTCTGTAATTCATTTCCTCCTCTGGGTCTCGATCATCTCTTATCTTCGTATTTCTGTCTATCTCTCCGTCTTATTGAGGCAGGAAAGAGAAAACGTTATTGGGACTTTCGATGCTGCATAAGAGTACCGACACTCTTTAATCCCATGGGAGATAAACTACAGGCTCAGTGAAAAGAGGTCCCTCTGAGTGTGTAAATGAAATTAACTAATATATCCTCTGCATGGGAGTCGTGCACCTCTATGATCTTTACCTACAACTATAACTTAGTGGAAAAACCTGTTTAGCTCTGACTTTTCTAGTGCATATAGCTCTACACGGCATCAGCCCATTTAGGAACTTACCTCTCATCTTCACAATATTACCAGCAAACCTTTAGCAAACTTTGTTTCATCCCAAAATCGTAAAACTTATTCTCATGCAACCTAAAACAATTCTTTTCTCACCAGTAGTCAAATGCAAAATTTTACTGCATCCTCTCTCCTCAATTTCCTTCTTGACATTTCAAAAAATATGTAACTCTTAGAATTTCGTTCTTTCCTTTGCCCTCCCTTTAGTTTTCGACAGCACAAATGCCATTATAACCTTTGCTAAATGAAACTCTTTGCCACAAACATTTACTTCTAATATCCACCTTAAACTAATGTCCAGTCTTATTCTTTTCCTTTTCTTCTCCACCTCCTCCAACATATTTATGCAATATGTAATTCTTATAATGTTGTATTGCTTATATAACTATGTACTATATATAAAATATATAATTAATATATTATACTATATAAACTATACTATATAATATATATATATATATATATGATAATATATATCTATATATATATAATACTATATATAAATATATATATATAATATACTATATATTAAATATACTTTAATATATATTATATTATATTATACTTATATTATTATTATTTATTATTATTATATTTACAAAATCACTTTTGTTCCCCTTACGTCGTGGTGCGTACAGCCTCCCTCATTCACACCCCCCTCATCTCGCCCTCACCAACCTCCTCCACCCCCCTCTATCCCTCTCCAACTATTCTATAGCACTCTTCCTCCCCCATCCCTCCCTCCGTCCAAAATCATCCCATCATTCCATCCATCTCCACTCCTTCTGGCTCCCCCTTTCCTCCTCACTTCCTATCCCCTCCGCTCCCCAAACTCTGTCTACACACTCTTTGCTCCGTCCATCTCACTAAATGCCCATACTCATCTTAACATTCCTTCTCCGCCTATTCTCCACCAAGCACCATGACGCCAACTCAACACCTCTTCCCTCACCACACTATTCCTAATCCTCTCCCCTTCTAACCCCACAACCGCTCTCAACCCCTTCATCTCAAATATTTCAACTGTTTCCTAACCTGCATTCAACCCACGATTTCACCACCCAAAACATCACCCTAGGTACACAGTTTTTTCAAAACTACTTTATCTTAATCCTTTGTGACAATCCCCCCCTTTACCATAAATATCTCTAGCACCACTCAAAGCCCTCATTCTTTCACCTATTCTATGTTCTATCTCTCCCCCTTCTTCCAATACACTACCCATACTCCATCCCTAATATCTAAAAATCTTTACTTCTTCCGAATACTTACCCTCCCAACTCTAACCTCTAACTCCTCCCCCCTCCTCTACATATTCTCCTCTCAAAACAAATAACACAATTTCTACTCTTACCGCTCATTTACTTTTAAGGCCTTTTCTAATCCACTCACAATCTCAATCAAACCACTCCCTCACAAAAATACCTACATCCACTATGCGCGTTCTTCGCCAACATAGGCCAGTAATCATCCGACAAACACCAGTAAATCCACTGTTTCACCTTCCTTCTAATAATTCCCTTCATCAATAAATACACCCCTCTCCCCCCCTCACCAACTTCTTCAATTCAATAAAATCAGATAAACCTCATCATAATAGTATTATATATATACATATAATCATCATTAATAATATATATAAAATAATATATATATATAATCATATAGTATTATATATATAATAATTTATATATAATATATATAATATATATAAATTAATTCTACTAACTATACATATAATAAACTTATAATACACTTATAATAATATAATTAATAATATAATCTATTTATCAAAATTCTCACACTCTATACCTATCATATATATATCAGTGACTTACCTTGAACAGATATAAATTGGGATTAGCGAGTTATACATTAGTATATAATATATAATATCTAAGTATATATTTATGATATCAAAACTATATTATATAATATTATACAATCTATTATAAAATATATAATATACTATATATACTATATACAATATATATATACATTATACTATATATTATATAACATGAACTTAGTACGAAATATTATGAAATAAGAAAGTAGCCTTTCGCAGTTTTAGTACAAATTTAAATGTCGTATCCTTTATATAACTTAACTACATATTGTTCTATAATAAAAATCTACACTTCCATTATGCACTATTTAATTCATTCTCTCGCAATTTTTCTATCAAACGCCACAGCAGCACTAAGATTTAGCCTGCTCTGAAACCAAAACACTTTACAAAATGCAAGGTTAATTAGCATGTTTTTGAAACGATAAGAGAAACTTATCGTGTTATATAAACTATACTATTATATACGATAAAAATATCCAATAGATGATATAGCTAATAATGAAATTTCCATAAAAGTATAAAAGTAAAAGAGAACAACTATGAATATACTCATCTTTTATGCCATTAGGAAAAGAGAAGCTCGGGAATAATTCTGTTTCAAATTAATCTTCCTCATTTCACTGAGAACGAAAACTTCTACCCGCGAAATTCGTTTATTTTTTCCTCTCGGTACATCAGGGGGTGACTCTTGCCTATCTAATATTACTTATTATATAGAAATATGAATTTATCATGAGAAGCCTGCCTATTAGATATTTCCTGCTTAAGAAAAACCAGAAGTAGACAGAAAATTCCAAAGCATTAATTTTATATTATATGTATACTAAGAAGTTAAACAATATTTAAATTATATTTTTAGAAATCATTTTTTATTTACTTTCAAAATAAAATTTTAGTAATTTATTTAACTTATATATTTTCAACTATTTTATTTTAAAAAGGACCTAAACAAATATTGTATAGGAGCTACCTACCCTATTATACTTCTTCCGAGATTTATATAATATTATATATTAC
>JABUQX010016486.1:32500-42500 GCA_015478945.1 Trachelipus rathkii | reverse complement strand
TTATATGATCTATTTATATGATCTATTTCACACTATGCATTTATATGATCTATTTCACGAGTGTTCCATAACGAATATTTCTGACAAATTTGAATTCTACTGTAATAGTAACATATTTGAAGCACAAGACCGTTTTCAAGCTTTTTTGAAAGCTATTGCGAGGAGTTACCCTTAAACAGTGAGTATATATATATATATATATATATATATATATATATATATATATATATATATATATATATATATATATATAGAGAATATATATGTATATAGATGAGTATATATATATATATATATATATATATATATATATATATATATATATATATATATAGACCAGCATCCCTGAAGATAAATAGGCATAACTAGAAACTATAATATCTACAGTGGAAAACAATAACATTTTTGATCTCAGCAAGCAATTTCATCGATGAAACTTAAAAAAATTATTTTATTCTAATATTTATTAATAACACCTTAAATATTAGTATAATCTTAGATCTGGCAAGCGTACTCTGTGATTGACCTTGAATCCCTGCATTAGTTCACGAGAGCAAGAGTTACCAAATAGTATTTTATTTTTACGCTTTGGAGAAAAATTTTTTTTTTCTTTTTACATCCTTTTTAGGGGGTTCCTCGTCGTCCCTCGGTAGGCCGAGAAACCCGACTCTGTCCATCTTCAAGTTTTGCCCGTGGGGTATTCTTTAGTTAAAAAAAAAGAATTCAACATTTGGCAACTTTGCGCGCTTTCTCGGTACTTCGAGCTTCTTCGTATTGAGAAAACGATGCTTATCATACAGCTTTTCATCATTTTTAACAATTTTAAATTTTTCAAAAGCGTTATTTTATTTATTTATTTTTTTAAAAAAAAATGGATAAAAATGTCTCCTGATTAATAAAATGTTTTTTTATTTTCTTGTAGCTGTTATAGTTTTTTAGTTACATGCCTGGCCTCTTCGGGATGCTGATATATATATATATATATATATATATATATATATATATATATATATATATATATATATATATATATATATATATATATATATACTGTATATATATATATATATATATATATATATATATATATATATATATATATATATATATATATATATATATATATATATACAGGGTGATTCAAAACCTCTGCGACAAACTCGGAGGGCTGATAGAGCAAACGATAAGGAACATTTATTTTTAAATAAGCTTGTTGCATTGTACATAGAATAATAATAAAAAGAAAACTCATATTTTCTTATACGATTTTCATTTATTTTCAATTTGTAGCGTAATAACAATTAAACAAAATTTCATACATTAACATTTCGGTTATTATAATGTTATTTTAATAAATGTTCGAAAATACCGTCTACGAAGGGTGGCTGTTGTCTCCTGATTCTTTTAATACGTCTAATTAGTGAATCCCGAGTGTCCACTTTTACTCTTTATTCGTCAGTTTTGAACCAGCCTCATAAACAATAATCTAGTGCTGTGAGGTCTGGAGACCTTGGAGGCCAACTAATTGGACCACCATGACCAATCCAACGCTCTGGAAACCATCCGTCCAAATGTTGCTTGACCTGACGTCATTTCGCTATAAAATGAAAATAAATGAAAATCGGATAAGAACATATGAGTTTTTTTTACTTTATTATCCTGTGTACAATCCGCTCCTGAAGTTTGGTTCGTTCCTCCAGTCTCCCCCTGTATACAAATATATAAAACACTACCATTATATGCATTAGTGCTATTTCTAACATCAACAATAACGTTAATATTATTAACAATATGAGCATCACTAACACTGTTATCAATAATATTAATATTAACACTAATTTATTAACAATATTACCATCACTAACACTAACAGTATTAACAATAATATTAATATTTAATTAATAACACTATCAAAGATAACATTGACATCACCGTTAGCACTTAAATTAGGAGGTGGCGTCAACTGCGGATCATATGATCCATACATGTTAAGAGGCAAATAGCTGATAAGTGCTCTCAATTCCATGCAACATTTTGAGCAATCCACCTAATAGATTAAACGATTCTAATGTCATCTTAAATGCAAACAATAGAATATATATATATATATATATATATATATATATATATATATATATATATATATATAATATTATTATATACAAAAAAAAATATATATATATATATATATATATATATATATATTCAAGTCGTAAAGGCATAGTTCTGCTTTGTATGAATTAATTTGTTTTAAAAAAGTATATCCTATTTCACTTTTGATAATTCAATGGTAATTTTTAATTCGAATTTAAATTTGATTTTCAATAATTAAATTGAAAAACAAAAAAAAAAAAAAAAAAAATTATGCAAAAATTTAACACTTCAATTTCTTATAAGATTTTATAATTTCTTTAAAGTAGACAATTTTATCTCAATCATTTCTGTTCTTCACTTAATACAGATTTAGAGAATCTTTGCAACTCTTTCTTTATTCCTTTCTGCTCCTTCCCTTTCTTGGTGTTTCCCTTCTTAGACCTTTATGCTTATTGCTTAGTCTCTTTTCTACCATATATATATATATATTCATATATATATAGCATATTTATATATTTATCTTTTTTTTATATATATATATATATATATATATATATATATATATATATATATATATATATATATATATATATATATATATATATGCGTACGTGTATATCATGTAATATATTGGAGTGAAAATGGCAGTTCATAATCCTCAGCAGATTGGCTGATATATATATATATATATATATATATAAATATATATATATATATATATATATATATATATATATATATATATATATATATATATATATATATAGTATATATATATATATATATATATATATATATATATATATATATATATATATATATATATATATATATATTATTGTTATTATTATATATATATTATATTACATATTATTATATTGGAAGGTTATTGAAGATATATATAATAGCATATACATATATATTATATATATGTTATAAGCATATATATTATATATATACATATTATATATTTTATACATATATATATTATTATATTATATATAAATATATATATATATATATATATATATATATATATATTATATATATATATATATATATATATATATATATATATATATATTATATTATTATATATATATATATATATATATAAATATATATATATATATATATATATTATATATATATTATATATATATATATATATATATATATATATATATATATATATTTATATATATATATATATATTATTATTATATATATATATGTGTGTGTGTGTGTGTGTGTGTGTGTGTGTGTGTACTTATAAAGAGGTAAAATGTCACAATGTTCCTTCCAAGTGTAAACAAATTATAAATAAATTACAAATTACACAATATGTGAAAAGAATAATTCTTTTCTTCGGTTTTAACTCATTATTCTTGTTTCTTTTTTCTTTTTTTTTTTAACGTTTGCTCATTATTTCTGAAACAAAAAACGTGAAATGGAAAATATTATAAAAATTTTTGTTTAAAAATAACTTAAAGGTGTTTTTTTATTTTAGATATTTAATTGCAGAATCCTATTTTCTTACGTTATTATCCAGCAATATATATATATATATATATATATATATATATATATATATATATATATATATATATATATATATATATATATATATATATATATATATATATATATATATATATATATATTGTCATAAGTTTCAATAAATTGTCATCAAAATTATTAACACTGGATTAATAATTTTGTTGGAAGTAAAGCTAAAAAACAAATTTCATTTTCGAAATCAGGATCTAAAACTATCATTTATAATCTAGAACTAGAAAATATCTTGTCGATCAGAGTGATAGTTGTAAATAAACAGCTTTAGACGCGTTTGACAGAAATTGTGAATTCCCAAACAAATAGAATTTATGGAGTTGACAAATACTGTCGTAGAAAAGTTTCTTGTGGAAACCGATTTTAAGACAGAATTAGACTTCTTCAAACGATATTAAATTATTAATAAACATTGGAAAGTTCACTCATGTTTAAATGTAGGGAAAATATTTTCTACTCTAATTAATAGAAACTTAAAATTATATATGGTTAATAGATGTGGAGTTACTCGACTTTATTTGCTATTGTTCTTTCCATGTAATTTTGTAATCTTTATATTAACTTTGACATTTCTATTATTTTAATTGGGACAAAGAGAGCATAACTCTTTTCGATACCCATACCTCAAAATTTGAATTTCTTCCTCTTCTTCTTCTTCTTCTTCCTTCTCCTTCCTTCCTTCCTCCTTCCTCCTTCCTCTCCTCTCCTCCTCCTCTCCTCCTCCTCCTCCTCCTCTGGCATATCTCTTCCTCCTTCTCCTCCTCTCAGGTGTTCCCCTTCTTTTATTTTTTCTTCTTCTTCTTCTTCTTCTTCTTCTTCTTCTTCTTCTTCTTCTTCTTCTTCTTCTTCTTCTTCTTCTTCTTCTTCTTCTTCTTTCTACTTCTTCTTCTTCTTCTTCTTCTTCTTCTTCTTCTTCTTCTTCTTCTTCTTCTTCTTCTTCTTCTTCTTCTTCTTCTTCTTCTTCTTCTTCTTCTTCTATTACATCGGTCTTATTATTCATACGACTAAAACATCATCGAAAATGCATAACCTTTGTCTTTAACATAATTGGTGTTTACTTTCTCACACAAAACGGTCTTTCAAGGGATTGGGTGTTTTAAGGGACACTCAGAGTTTACTTACGCTGTCCAGTTTCTTCTTACACATCTCTTTCTAAAGAGATGAAGTCTAGGTCCTTTTTCTTTATCAGTTCTCCTTCCTTCATTTGACTTTCTCCAATACCCTTCCCCCATTTAAACTGCTGCATCACTTTATATTGTCGTTATTACAATGGACGCTTCTCTTCTGAACTTTCCAGCCAAACACTCCTTCCATTGAGGAGAGCTCGCTTGGTGCGTCATTCCACACAGTTTGAGCTCCGCTCAGTCCTGTCCATTGATTCCAGATATAGCCATTAACCAATTTCTCACTAGTACTCTACTATTAATTTCTGGAACACTATTAATTCATCCATGGCCCTCGTTACTGTTTGATTTGCATGCTTTCAAACGCATTGTATCTGGATATGTCGAACCTTATACCTAATATATTTACCCAAAGGGTACATTTTATATATATTATATATATATATATATATATATATATATATATATATATATATATATATATATATATATATATATATATATATATATATATATATATATATATATATATATATATATATATATAATTGTGTTAACATGTAATGTTTCTAAAAAATTATAACTCATTATGTGTTTCTTTTTATATTACTAACTATCTGCTTGTATTACCAACTCTTTCTTCTAAAAATTTATAACGTATTTATTTTTAAATACAACTCATCTTTGCCTTATATTATTTTTAAGTTCTTGAAGTAAAATTTTAAAATGTTAAATGTGTTTGATATTTTTTGCTTTCTCCCCACTCTTTTATTATGTGAAATAATATATTTATAATGAAATTTGTGTAATAGAACTTTAAGGCAGAGGTTTTCAAACTGGGGAGTTTCACGGAATACCAGGGGTGCACGACAAGCGGGAAGAAAAAACTTAAATTTTATTTTTAATATATATATATATATATATATATATATATATATATATATATATATATAATATATATATATATATATATATATATATATATATATATATATATATATATATATATATATATATATATATATATAATATATATATATATATATATATATATATATATATAATATAATAATATATATATATATATATATATATATATATATATATATATGTAATAATATATATATATATATATATATATAATAATAATATATATATATATAATAATAATAATAATAATAATAATAATAATAATAATATATATATATATATGTATATATATATATATATATATATATATATATATATATATATATATATATATATATATATATATATTTTATAAAAAATATATATATATATATGTATATATATATATATATGTGTAAAAGGTATAGGGGTGCATGGAATCTATTTTTTATTTTTGGGGGTGCGCCACTAGAAAAAGATTGGGAACCACTGCTTTAAGGAATGTTTCATTAATAAACCATAATCGTAAGAATTGGGAGAATTTCCCGACTCGGATAATATTGTAAATTCTCATTTAATTTCCAATTGTTGTTTATTAATCTCAGAATCCTTGCTTAGAATTCAATTTCTTTAAAGCTTTTCTTCAAATTATGACTAGAATTTTCATTCGCCCGTGATAGTCTGAAGGCTTTTTGCCAGATTAAAATTTGAGCTTCACCCTTCCTTTTTATCTTCATTTATATTTTGCTATTTCATTTATCAAAATTTCTTATTTCCACTAAATGAATTTAAAATAGTTTGGAGGCTATTTTATTCTCTTAAGAGGGTATAGCCCCTCATTCTATTTTTTTTTTTGAATTATGTACAAACCCTCTTGAAATCTTAGAAATGATCGTCAGTGTAGCTTGTTTATCTCTGCTGTAATTGATTTTTCGAAAATGTATCTTGTTCATTAATATCGTTTATTTCCTGAAGGGCACTAAGTTTATTGGTAAAAAAGTTTTCGGGTTGACAACTCAAGAGACATGGGATAGTAAAAGATTCGTTTTTAATTTTCTTAAGACTCTATGTACACTTAGATAATTTATTTATCATCTTCGTTTAGAGTGTTATTACCTACTTAAATGACCATACTTTTATTTTAAGAATAACAATAGGTAGATGAAGGATTTGGAAATCCAAAATAGAAAATGATTATGTCAATTTTTGTTTCCTTTTCTTCTGTTCTAACAACTCAAAAATAAACACAACTGTGTTTTCCAAGGAACACGTTTTCAGCTTGTGAGATATTAATTTGTTTTTTGTATCAATCATATTGATTTGTATTTTCATTTTGTTTAATTGAAGTAAATCTGAAAATTTGAAAATTAAAATTTTTCATTTTTGTTTCAAATGAATTCCATTAACTTAATTTCATTATATTAGTGTTTCTCCCTATCATATTGTATTCCACAATGTAGAATGTTTAGTGTATTGGTGTCTCATTTATAATGATCTATGTTTCTCTACTCTGACAACTTTAATTAACAAGTTTCCTCAAGATCATCTTCGTCCCTTATAATTTGAAAGTTAATGTAAACCTTTTTTTTATCATCCAGAAAAATACACTTCCTTACCAATTAACTTATATCACAATATGTCATTTCGTTTGTTTTATTAGGTTCAATCTTTGCGTTTTACTCAAATTTTCAGTATTGTATATAAGTTTTAAAATAGATAGTATGATTATTAAATTTAAACTATTGCTGGATTAATTTAATGATTTAATTTACTAAGAT
The DNA here is from genome assembly GCA_015478945.1 of Trachelipus rathkii. Taxonomy (NCBI): domain Eukaryota; kingdom Metazoa; phylum Arthropoda; class Malacostraca; order Isopoda; family Trachelipodidae; genus Trachelipus; species Trachelipus rathkii. The sequence continues at coordinate 35,023 of JABUQX010016486.1, read as the reverse complement.
GTATTGAATTCTGCTCTCAAAATTGAGCATTAAAAATACAAAAGTACAAAACATCGACTTTTGCTCCATCACTTTAAAATTATTCTGCTCCTGACATCTTTATTTTCATATATAATAATTAGAATACTAATAAATGTTTTATTCTAAAATAATTTTTTTTTGCTCCAGCTCTTTCCGACCCCATCCAAAAAAAATTCTGCTCCGGCTCCGGCTCCATCTCCTACTCCAGCTTATTTTTCGCAGCACTAGTTATAAGATATATTTTACACCATTCAATTAGAATATTTCTTCATTCACAGAAAGAATCCAATGTATTTATAATTAATAATCAGGCAATTATTCACTTATAATTGGAAATTTCTATTATTAAGCACATATTCCCTTGAGTAGATCCTCAACATTCCCTCTTAAAGCCTCCAACTAATCAATATTACCTTGCGCCAACCTAAATAACGACACATGTTTTAAACACTTCCAACGGCAATTATTTTCCCCTTTCCTTTACAATCAAGACTTTTAAAATGTTTTAGATTTTTCTCTTCTTTAAAACGTTTATCTTTATTGCATACTTTTTACCTTATTTTAGTAGTCTTAGGAATTTGTTCACTGTCACATGTTGCTTAATTAATTTAATTAAAGGACGAAATATTCTTTTGGAATTTGTTTAATCATCCAATTACTGCCAATTAAATAAATTTTTCAGTTTTTTTTTATTCTAATATATTTTTTTTGTTCTTACTATTTCTTAATCTTTTTTTTATTTAAGCACCAAGTCATGTCTTTCTTTTTGTATCACTAGATTTTGCTTTTGAAATACTTCTTTTTTTCTAACACATTTACATATTTTACATATTTTGCATATTTTACATATTATACATATTTGCATATTTACATATTTTGTCTATAGCAAAATTGAACTTGAATTTATTTGGTATTTCCTCAATTAATATTATTAACTATTGTCACTTAATAAATTAATTTTTTTCTTTTTATGTGTTTTTGTTTAAATATAAATTGAAAAAAAAAAAAAAAAAAAAATTTTAATGAATTTCATCAAAAAATGAGAAGACATTTGGTACTTTTCCCTCTAAGAACGAAGCAAATTTTTCTTTTGAATTTCAAAAGCTATCCATTGACATCACAAATTTTATTATTATTATTATTATTATTATTATTATTATTATTATTATTATTATTATTATTATTATTATTATTATTATTATTATTATTATTATTATTATTATTATTATTATTATTATTATTTATTTTGTAAATTATTATTAGTTTCGCGATTTCAATATTCTTACTACAATTATTATTATTAATTATTATTATTAATATTATTATTATTATTATATTATTATATATAATTATTATTAATTATTATTATGTGTATTTATAGTTATTATTATTATTAATTATGATATTTTTATTATTTTTATATTATTATTATATATTTTATTATCTTTATATTATTAATTATTATTATTATTAATTATATTTATATTATTATTTTATTATTATTATTATTTTATTATTATTATTATTATTCATTAATTATATATTATTATTATTATTATATAATTATTATTTAACAAGGATATATAAAGAGCATTATTAAGAAAATCAGTAATGCAAAAATACTCAGACCTGCACTCACATGCACATATTAACACAAACCTTCATATATATATATATATTATAAGTATATATATATATATTATATATATATAATAAATATATATATACTAATATAATATAAATATATATTATAATATATATATATATATATATATATATATATACTATATATATATATATACTATATATATAATCATACCCTATTATATTATATTATCATATATATATATACTATATATATATATTATATTAATATATATATAACTAATTATATAACATATAAAATTTACAGATAATAAAATATATAAAAATTACATATTATAAATACATACTAATTACTACATACTAACATATATATACCATATATACGATATATATATATAATATATATATATAATATAAATATATAAATATACTAATACTAATATATATAATATTATATATATTATATCATATAATATTTATATATATATATATATATATATATATATATCCTTTTAGAAGTAAAATTAACAGTTTCTTTAGAAAATACATTTGAATATTTATTTAAATATATTTATATCTCATAACAGTTAACATTTGACTAAATAATTCAGCCTAATAAAATTGCAATTAAAATGTAGTAAAAATGATAGATAAATAATACATTCGAATACAAAGTATAAAATTAAAGGAGTAAAATGCGTACTATTATAAAAACGTATTTCCTTCACAGTTTAAATTCTTCTTTCCTTCTTAGCAGCAAGATACTTTACTCAAGCAAATTTCATGTATTGAATTTGAAGACAGGTACAATGGTTGACACGACATCAAAAAAATTTCCCGTACAGCCCGCAGCAGGCGTTACGTTAGGTTAGGTTAGGTTAGGTTAGGTTAGGTTAG
>JABUQX010016486.1:17500-22500 GCA_015478945.1 Trachelipus rathkii | reverse complement strand
CGCGAGAAAAAGCTTCATCGAACCATGGATTTTGGGGAGAAAAAAGATTTAGTTTGAAGATGGACATGAACCTGCTCATCGCCATCGGTGAATTATAGGCCCCCACCTTTTTCAGCGCGTAGACGAAGCATCCCCGGAGTCAAAGCAGGATTTCATTCCAAGAGTAGTTTAGCCAAAAAAACAACGCAATTTCCCCACCAATTAGCCCGATTAAAGTGCCAGAAATTACGTTCTAAGGCCTATGAATACTCGTATAGTTGTAGTAGATTCTCTGGCTGTGAGATAAATCACCTGTATTTATAAATTAAGAGAGCGATCACACGATATTGTACAGAAAAGATTATCGCCTAAAATTAGGAGCGTATAGAACAACACTGATTGTTAGTCTATTTAAAAACTCTCAAAGAGACAAGAAATGATAGATAAGTATAGTGATGAATCAAAAAAAGTTCACTAAGGCTGAGTTGATTCAAGTAATAATTTGATATATTAAAAGGAACGATATACTGTGAACGTAAATAAGGTTATAGGCTCTTATAACTGTTCCAAGATCATTGAGGAAGATAAACATGTATTGTATCTTTCTTTTTCTGGCTCCTCCCCGCCTGCATCAGTGTGATAGATGAAGACTACACAATTCCACTCAAGTAAGCTGATAAAGAGATAGAAATCACATCAACAATTAATGATGTTGGATCTCAGCATCATTAGTAGATGGAAGAAAAGTACAGTTATATCATAGAGATAGTAGATTAAATATATAGAACTAGTCAAAAAAAATCTGAAAATATCTTTAAAAACTAAAGATGAGAACAGTAGCAGGAACACAAGATAATGATAGTAATAGGGAGAAAGCTTTACTACCATTTTTAAGCACAGAACAATCAGTAAAGTAAGTGTTAGATCTCTAAAGACATTATATGAGTAAAAGTTGCATGTTATATGTTTATATTATATAGGCACTAAGGATCACCTACCATTAGAACTGGAATAAATTATAGATAAAGTACATTATATGAGTTAGAGAAAATTAAGTTTATTTGAAAATGAAATTCACCTGCCTAAGTATGATACGGTCTCAGACTAAATAATATTATAAATAATGTTATGGATTTGAGTAGAGATTTATAGTATGAATGGTGATATTATACTCCACAGATTCAGATCGATTAATGACTCACGTCAAGGCTCACTCTTAATTATCGATTGACGCACGTTAGCAAATAATCTCAAATAAGTAAAATACACCTACTCGTGCAGTGCACCACATCCCTAGCCACATCTAACTCATCCGATACTGTTCATACTACGATCAGCTCACGCTATACGGCACAAAAACTGCACACAAGCTCTAATATAGTTTATAAAAATAATTTACACTGAGTATTACACACACACACACACAACATCACACACACACACACACAACCACAACCACTACTAATAACACACAAATAGCGGATCTGATATAATGTTTAACTAAACTAAGTTTTTAAGACAAAAACTTAATGTGAAAAATATAATATTAAACAAAGATATATTATTTCCCAAATAGGTATTGAGATAGGTAAAGCTTTAGGTAGCATATTTAGTTAAAAACCTATATACACCTAAAATAATACTTTACACTGTATTATCCAATTTAATTAAGTATTTAGCTAAAGGCAAATAAACTATAAAGATCTTGATTCTTCACGAACGTATTGATATAGACTCAAGAAAACACAAAAAGATATTGATATACCAACAAGCATGCAACTAACTATTAGCTTTAAAGATTTACCTAGGTATGTGAGTATAAATAGTTTCAAGCACAATTACGTCACACCCACTAGTCAAAAAGTAAACATTAAGATCACTGTAGTAGCAACTAATCATAAATATATTGAAAACAAAAATATGCAAATAATGTTTAAATGAAATTTAAATTAAAATCTTAATATTAAGAAATCACATTTAAAAACTTAAAAAAGTTAAATATTTTAACTTTATTTGCACAGTGCACTACTTCAACGTATTTTCCCTTGTAACAAACATTTTCATAACTACTCATCTCTTATATATTTTTCCACCTATGCTATTACCCAATCTCACAACTACCCCTCAACTATAAATATTTTATATATATATATATATATATATTATATAATAATCATATATATATATATATCCTATAATTTTATAGTGAGGTTTAATTTTTATACGCTTCTATATATATATTTTATATAAATATTGCCATATAATAATCCTTAGGCTTTCGAATAGCCGACTTGAGTACAGACGGTGTAGAGGATCTCTGGAATATAAGTCCCCCCCCCATCAGTATATATTATATATATATATATTATATATATATTATATATAATATATATAGTATATATACTATATATCATATATATATATTATATTATATATATATATATATATATATATTATATATATATATTATTATATACTATATATATACCAACTATATATATATATATTATTCATATATATATATAATATATATATATATATATATATATATATATACTTACTCGTATAAGCTGATTTGATATTCTTTAACTTCCTCACTCTACCTATTAACTCATCCCCAAAATACTTGTTTATTTTTATACCATTAAAACGACACACATTCGCTACGTTCTTCTACACCAACACAAAGTCAATCATACCTTTTACTTCGAGGCCATCTCAACCTACACCAATTCTCGTAAACTCATGGATATTCTTTTTGCTCGAAGAATGTATCACTTTCACACATAACTCTCTCCTCGCAGAAATCATTTATCTTCTTATCATTCTCCTTTTCTTCCGCAACCTCAAAGGCACTTGTTATATCATCTCGTTCTCGATCAACCATCCAATTCATTCAAGTTACCAAACACACTTAATCTAAGCCCCTACTCAGCCCGTCTAAAATATCATTTAGATTATTCCAAAAATTTCTACCCTACTCAACATCACCCTCAGATGGACCATATGCTGCAACCAGACACCTTAACCTTCCCGAACTTATATTTAACCATTAGTGTTCTAGTTCTCAGACAAACAAAATCCACCATAATATTATACCAAAAATCACTCATCAGAATCGCAACTCTTACTCTCCAACCTTACATTCCTCTCCACATCAACACACACACATTTCACACTACACCACTCGGCTTCACCTCTTCCTTTCATCTTTGTATAAGTTCCAGATGGCAAATCAAATTCACCTTATCTAAATATATCCATCAACTATATCCTCTTCTACCTTCAATTTATTCATCAACCATTCAGTTCATCTATCCAGACGCTTCATAGTTTCGTCGACAGATTCAAGGTAACTTACGGCGGTCACGACCATGTTAGAGACATGCAAAAGCTTTCCTAGCGTGGTATATATATATATATATTATATATATATTAAATATATATATATATATAATATATATATATTATATATATATATATATATAATATATTTTATATATATATTTTATATTAATATATATATATATTATATATATATATGATAATATATATATGATATATATATATATATATATATATATAATATATTATATAATATATATATATATATATATATAATATATATATATATATATTCTCACTTATATTTTGTGTATATATTTTATATATATAATATATATATATATTTATATAGTATATATATATATATATATATATATCATATATATATATATATATATATATATATATATATATATATATATTGAAGGTATAGGGCCTTTCTGGCTGAAAAGAATCAATCACAAATTCATTAAAATAAAAATTTCTTTTCAACGTGAAAATGAAAAAATTTCTTTATTCAATTCTTCCCTTAATTTATATGTTGTTTTGTCTGAGTGTGTTTCAAACTCGGTAATGTTGTGTTATGAGTTCGCGTGGTAGAGTGTGTGTGTGTGTGTGTGTGTGTGTGTGTGTGTGTGTGTGTGTGTTGTGTTGTGTGTGTGTGTGTGTGTGTGTGTGTGTGTGTGTGTGTGTGTATCGGATTGCTCCATGTACAGCCGAGAAGGAGGTGTATTTACGCACACATTGTTAGAAATGAATATCTAAAATTTAGATCTTTTTTTTTTTTTTTTCTTTTCTCTCTGTCCTTTTTTTATTATTCGAAGCAGTTGGCAATTCTGGTTTGGATTTAAATTTAGATTTATTTATTTTATTTTTAGAAAATGAAACGTGAATTATTTTCTTTTCTTTTTTTTTCTTTTTATTCTCTTTCATTCTTGCCATTGTTATTGTTCGTCCTTTGTTTTTTTCTTGTCACTATTGTTTTTTATTTTATTTACCTTTTTAATTATATTTCTTATCCTTCCATTTCTTATACATGTTACTAACGAATAAACAAGTTTTTCTTAGTGAAAGACTGTGCATGTAATTCTGGGAACTAGCCGACAGGTCAAAAGGTCGACACGACATCAAAGAAATTTCCCGTATAGGTTAGATTAGGTTAGGTTAGGTTAGGTTAGGTTAGGTTAGGTTAGGTTGATAGGTTAAGTTAGGTTAGGGTAGGTTATGTTAGGTTAGGTTGATAGGTTAAGTTAGGTTAGGTTAGGTTAGGTTAGGTTAGGTTACGTTAGTTTACGTTAGGCTAGGTTAGGTTATGTCAGGTTAGGTTAGGTTACGTTACTTTAGGTTAGGTTAGGTTAGGTTAGGTTAAGTTTTTTTGGATTCGTTAGGGAAAATCAAAATAACCAGATTTTTTTTTTTAAAATTTCGACCATTTGACCTGTCGATCATTTTCCCTATCGACCATTTCCTACTAGCTTCGTAATTCATAACTTTTATTATCGAGAAATTGAAATAAATACATAAAATATGATAGGTACCATATATGAGAGCGCTTAAAACGCGGCGATTTTAACGCTGAACAAACACCAATTGAATGGGTCAATTGAGTGTTTCTAAAGCGTTTATATAAATTGAACAATGCATTACTCTTATAACAATTCAACCGACGTTTTCGC
>JABUQX010016486.1:2500-7500 GCA_015478945.1 Trachelipus rathkii | reverse complement strand
GACACAGTCGTCTTTACATTTTGTAATAAAGTTAACTCATACCAGAGGATTATTATCATTGAGTACAAGGTAGTGTGGATATATAATGCTTGTGAGTTGAAAAGAGATAGAGATAAATGGTAATAAAAGAGCCCTAAGAGATCTTGCATATTATGCGTGAGTAATATGTATAATTGATATATAGGTATTCGATACCAGTATATTATATATATTGTAGAATAAGAGAGAACGCCTCCTCTTATATCCTATTGAGTTTTGAAAAAATAATTATATCGTAACACCGGTAATGGTCCAACTCAAGCTATACCATTCCTGCATACGTTGCGTATTGTTATGAGTATGACGAGATAGCTCTACATGAAATAGTTATCGGTATATTGATAAGTCACACTAACCTGTGATAGAGGCCATATGAGTCTATGACACGGAAGAGCATAATACTTCTATGAAGTAGTATGAAATATTACTGAGTGAGTTAGTCCAAATTATTTTAAAAGAAATCCTTTTCCAAAGTAATGCAACTTATATCAAGAGTGCTATAATAGGCAATTACTTAAATTCTCACACTAAGAAGTGAAATATATATAAATAAGAATTAAATGACTAGTTAATAAGAAATAATGCAGAATGGTTGTTAAATTTAATAGGGCGTACTAATATGCAACAATTTTTATGTCATAGATGAAGCTAGAGGCCTTATATGTTTAGAGCAAAAAATTATAATAAGAATTATGAAATAATATGAGTGAGTAAATATAGAATAAAAATTATTATGATAAACAATATGTTATTTATATTTAGCAAATATAGACCATAAAGCAAGATGCTAACTTTATTAATTATAAAGTAAGCCTTCCCCATAGTAGCAGCTTTGGAGTATGTCATTAACGGCCAGGTTAAATCACATTCAAAAAAAGAGCATATAATAATTTTAAATTAAGACATATAGGAACGCATATAGTACATTATCCAGTTTACTGGTTAAATGTATATAACTATCAAAAATTTTGAGGGAATTGACTACAAATCTATTCAAATTACCTATTCAAACTAAAAGCATCGTCCTTAATGTTAAAAGCTAAACAATCAAACCATAAGAAACACTACATAAAAAAACTAAATTAAATAAAATATATTATTTGAGAAATAATATGCTTAGATTATGTAATTTCCAATAAAAGTTCGAATCTATCGTTGAAATTGGACAGCTCATATATATAAAATATATTATGATATATACTGAAATATAACATAAACTAAAGAACAGTTTATGACTCTCCAGATGGAGCACGAGACCCTAATCCATTTCATTTCTACTAGACCTCATATATATATATACCGTAAAACGAACCATCTGACTAACAATATTTATATCATGTTTAGCCAAATACTAATTATCTTCCCATTTGAATGAAGAGTACTTATTAATAACTCTAGCCAGGATACCAAGTTTCATCTCTTCCCAAGATACTTTATATATATTCCAGCTAACATAGAAGACTTATCATATTAGTACATAAATCAATCATATCTTTACTGAGCATATTCTACAGAGACGAACTATATAATAATATGCTATTCACTTATAAGAAGATGTAGATATAATTATATTATATGGTAGACAAAGTATAAAGGTAATTGAAGAATTAATATCAAAAAGGTAGTCCTTAGCTACAGTTATTACGAACACGTAAAATGTTATAACTGAAAACTACTATATATAACTTAAAATAATATAACCTATATCTATTTATGAAATATATTTGCTTCACACTTATTCAGGAAATTAAACTTCTGGTATGAGCAATTATGAGCTTATTTCATAATCTCTCACACTTTATTATATAAATAAACTATCAAGGAACAAAGATTAAAATAAGGTAGCTGAATAATGATTTGCTTTAATCGTTTATATAATATTGATTAGAGTACACTTGGATAAGTAAAAGCACTTAATAATATTAAATATAATCAGTCAAACGACACATTTTGAAGAGAATCTTAGATAAAGTAAATATTAGCATGTACTGATTTGCAATAAGCTTCTCTCTATAATAGTATCTAGATTATAATAATAGATTATAAAACTAATTTGTTTATTTATCACACACTTATTCCAATTCCATGCTAAACAGGTATTATATGATATTTATACGTTATAATCACATATAGACGATATTTATTAAAGATATAGGTAATAATAAATAAGAATAAAAAAAAAAGATTAAATTATTTTATTATTTTAATTTCTATTTTATTATATATATTTACTTAATAATAAATATATAATATTAAATTAGGTCACATAACTCTAACAATTTTTTTAATCTTTCAATAGTTCTTGATTTAAACATAACTATAAAATACAGTTCTTCCTATAGATCTAAGTTACAATATACATTATACAAATATAAATCTAAGAAGAAATCTAAATAGAGTCACGCAGATTATTCCCCTAAAGCATCATTATTATTTTATATCAATAATACTGTGAAAATGTAGGTTAGGCAGTAATTATTATCAATATCATACTTACTACCCATTTAAAAAAAATATCTTATGTTTGCACACAATATATATATATATTAATATATATAATATAATATTACTATAATATATTAATATTAATTTATATATATACTTAATTATATATATATATATATTATTATATAATATATATATTAATATAATAATATATATATATAATTAATAATATAGTAATATATATATATATATAATATATATTATATATATATATATATATATATATAATCACACCTATATATATATATACTATATATATAATTTAATATCACACATTAAATATCTCAGTTCTTAAAATAATATCAATTAATGATACAATAAACCTAATCATTATATGTATAAAAGAATCTTCTCTAACATATAGTAGAATAGTAGAGACGAGATTATTCACACGAACAAAATATTATAAACATCACTAGCAGATATATATATAGAACCGAGAGTGCGAATCACGGTACACAATTGATGCTGGACACCATCGAGGAAGATGTACGCCAATAAGATTGCGGAATATCGGATTTGACCTCTTTATAATTTGTGTATGTCTTTGCGAATCTCAATCATAATATTTTGGGTTGGAGGAGTAAGACATACTGAAGTTCACAACGAACCACGGGCACGTAGGTCCATCACTTCGCAATCGATTGACGGTGCGCTTCTATAATACCGCGGAAGGCAGTTAATTCTTTCCACTCTATTTTATCCTACTTATATCTATTACATCATTTCTATAATTAGATCAATTATAATATCAGGAGGATTCTAATAAATTTGAGGCTAAACTAAATAATGAGATACACTTATAGAGCACAAACATTATATATATAAACCTACAAACATACACAAACTATATATACACATACATATATACACACACATACAATATAAACAACATACTATCATCATATAAGAATGTATGGCAGCATATGTTCATTTTTTTTCGCAATCCGCGATGCGGATGCGGATGCGGATGAATTATTAGATATATATATATTAATATTTAAATATAATAATATTTAAATAATATATATTAATTAATTATATATAAATATTATATATATTAATATTATATATATATATATATATATATATAATTATATATATTAATATAATTATATATATATATATAATACCATAATATTAATAATAATATTAATAATATATTATATATATATATATATATATATAAATATATATATATTAAATATTAATAATATTATTATATTATATATATATTATTATATATAATAATATTAATATATATATATATATATTAATATAATATATTAATAATATATTCCGAGTTTTAATAGAACACAATCTATTAAATATATATTATAGTTACCATATAGGGAGACCTTCACGATACTTTATAAAATAATGAGATTTTACACAATGGATATTATATACTATATTTTGCACGTATTGAAATTACAATAAATTGTATGAAATAGGTTGTAGCTTGAAGTAAACAATTAATTTCCTGGCCTATTCTCTGAGAGTTCACTTGTTATTCTCTTTATATTGAATATATTAGCTCGCATGACTAATAATACTCTCTACTTGGAACATAGAGATTAGGAGGACCAGGCAAAGTAATTAACTCCTTGCAGTTTACTCAAAGTGTTGGAGTAAACATTTTATTGCCTTTAACTTTCACCACCAACATAATTAAGTATACATCATTATTGTATATCAAATATGATACGTTTTTACTTGAGTGATAAGTTTTTCAATACATTTATGTCACACCACTACATCTTTGTATTATGAGAGCAGTTTAATTATCTCGTCACTAACTGGACTTAAGAAAATTTAATACAAGTGAAATCTTGATATTGATTTGTTTTAAGGAGGTGAGTTTGTGACTATATCTGTAGATTTATATGATATTTTATAAGGTTGATAACTAAGTATTCTTTTATACTGAATATATAAAATGTGCGGAAGATATCGTAAAAAACTGAGATGAGCTCCATACACCTTTTATTCTTATATAATTTTTATGCTAAAGATTGCGTTACAATTCACAATTGAACTGTAGTATATATTACGAAATAAGAATATTATTATTTATTTTAGAGCGATCATAGATTTCCGAGAGAGTGAAGCACGCGCGGCGGTCTGCCAAGCATTGGGTAGCTAATAGTGTATTACCTAACTTACTATAGTGTTCTTTATAAATATAATAAAAAAAACGTTAATCATGGCGTCACTATATTCAATTCTTACAAATCACTAATATATATATATATATAATAATATATTATATATAATACATATAATATATAATATATATATATATATAAACAGTAACAATTATAAATTCAGTATAAATTTAAAAACTAGAAATAAAATGCTTTATAAGATTATAACTGCATTTTTAATAATAGTCTATTAAGGTGTAAGCCTCAAAAAAATATATAGCAATATTCTATTTAATACTTTAAAGGTAA
>JABUQX010016485.1:20000-30927 GCA_015478945.1 Trachelipus rathkii | reverse complement strand
TTATTGTAGATTAGCAGCTGAGACATAGGAACCACAAAATATTATATAATATATACTATATAATATATATATATATAATACTATATATATATTATAGTAATATATATATATATATAATATATATTATATATATATATAATATATATATATATATTATATATTATATATATATATATATATATATATATTATTATATTATATATGTATCGATAGTATCGGTATCGGTAGTATCGGCCATTTTTATGGTATCGGTATCGGTTAAAATGGCCGATACTTTCTTACTTTTTGGGTGAAAAATTATGCAAGAAACTTTTAATTCAATAATAAAATCTAGTTCGATATAGATAGCTAGTACCAAGTTACGTTTTTTTTCCTCGATTTCCTTTTTAACTTAGATTTTTAGCGTTTCTCCAACTTGGTCTTTAGCGTAAAATTTACCTATTTGGACAGCCATTATTATAATTTATACAGATTTATCTACTTTTTTAGTTGATCAATAGTTTTTTTTTTTTTTTTTTTTTTTTGTACGCAATTTCGTGAGAGTGTGTGAGTGTTTTTTAAACTTTCTGGTTTTTTTTTATTTTAGATATTTGCTGTAAATAGCGGTTTTATCGTTTTAAAATTTAGGTTTTAGCGTACGAATTAATTTTCCTTATTTCTCCTTGGTTTTTGTCTATTTGTTTGTCTGTTTTTTTTTTTTTTTTTTTTTTGTGTGATTGTGTGTGCGTGTATGATAGCAGATTTGCACAGGCGTGGCTTTCTTTTGACTTTACCAACATCAATGGCTTGCACTCTAACTCTGCATCCATGGAATACTACCTCTCTATCTTTAAACCTAATTTTATGCTCTTGTCTGAGACCCTGATTGCTAAGAATTCATTCCTTCAACTCGTTTATATATCCAGACTTAACTTTTTTATTAATTCCGTCTTGAAGGTGGAAGTATGTGCCCTATGTAAATATAAACATTCCTATAACACGTCTCGAGAATCTCGAATTCTCCTAACTTCGATGTTCTGTTGCTTAAAATCTTTTCTTCCTTCTACTACAATATCTATGCTTCTGCTTCTGTTCTCCTAACAGAACAGATTTTCATGCCTTTTTTTATGATTACCTTACTACTTCTCACGAGACTGTTATATCTTCTCATCCAAGTACTGAGGTCCTCTATTTAGGTGGATTCAATGTACACAAAACTGAATTTGTTGGGTTCCTCCCGTACTGATTTAGGTGGGGAGGAAGCCAATCATTCAGTATTCTCAACGATCTGGAGCAAATAATTAAAGAACCCACACACACATTCCGGATCGTTCCAACCGATTCTTGAACACACTTGACCTATGTTTCACCACTAGTCCTTTCTCTCTATAATAAACCACCTTCGCTCCTATCGGTAAAATCTGACCACAAACTTATATCACTTAATTTTAATACTTTCTCTCCAACCATTTCCATCCTGCCCTATGCGGTTTTCCTGACATTTTGATCGGGCCGATTGGGAGCATGCGTTGCTTCTACGCTAACTATAATTGAAGTGACTGCCTTTGACTCTTAAGACGCTTCAGATTCTGCCGATAAAGTTGGAACTGTAATTGTTAATGCGGATGAGCAACTTTTATTGCTACAGAGAGCAAGACAAGAGGCTCCTCATATACATGGCTTTCGATCCCTCTTCTTGGTCTGGCCATTCAGGCTAGAGAAAATGCTTATCGGGTGTGGAAAAAATTCTCGTTCTCCTATCACTCTGCCAATTTTCATTCATCTAGAAATCGTTGCATGATATTATTCGAAGAGCAAAGTGGACTTTCATTAAACGAAATGCGCTGACCTCCTTGGTTTCTCCCTACTGACAAATTCTCTTCTGGCTCTTGCGTAATAACATCTCTTTAACATGTTCCATCATTCTGCAACCTCTAATTCTCTCTGATGATTCTGTTGTTAATACTCCAACTGAAAAGGCCAATCGTCTCTTTGGGCCTCCTATTTCCTCTAATTCAACCCTGGACCATCCTTCTTCCTTTCCTCCTCCTTCTTCCTCTCAGGTGTCTATGCCTTTACCTGTTCATTTCATCTGATAAGGGTGGATTCGTTTTCTGAAATTTTAGAAAACGTTAGGAAGGCGGGTGGCCCGGATGGCATTCCTTTCCGAGTTTGAGGAAGTGTGCTTCCGTGCTACCCACCCCTCGTTCAAACTATATTCTCATATGCCTCAATACTAGCCTTTCCCTCAGGTTGGAAGCGCGCATATGTCCAAAATATTCCGAAAAGATGATACTATTATAGCATCTTTGGTAAGTGTAATTCTTCACATTCATCTCCCTTTTCTTCTTTTTAAGATTTCTTTGAAACCCTTCTCAACTCTCACTTAGATCATCTGGAATCTCTCTTTCTTCTTTCTGATTACCAGCACGGCTTTCGGTGCTCGAGATCTACTGGCGCGATATTTACTTTCCTATTTAAACAGATTTATGTTTTCCGCCCTTAGGAACTATGGGAAGACTTGTGTGCTGGCGCTTGACATATCCAAAGTATTTGACAGGGTATGGGACCGCGTCACTGCTCTCCAAGCTTCCCTCCTTTGGGTTTCCCCTTTCTCTTTGCTTACTTATGTCTAGCTTTCTTTCAAATCGCTCAATGTCGGCTGTTTTGTTGGTGGGGCGACTTCTTTTTCTGTCAATAGTGGTGTTCCTCAGGTTACTGTTTTCATCTATTTCCACTTTTATTCCTACTTTTCATTAATATTCTTCTCACCTGCACATCTAACTCTATCCACTCATATGTCGATGACTTGACCCTTCATCCTTCAACTCATATCAATTCTGCTCCCTCTTTTTACTTCTAGAATTGCCTCTCGTCTTATCCTTTCCGATTCTATTCTCGCTGATCTGGATAGAATTTCAGGGTTGGGTAGTCTCAAGCTTGTGAAATTTAATTCTTAAAAACCCAACTTCTACAAATCTCTCACTCTAAGACATTAATTTTCTATCTCTTTCGACGGTTGTCTCGTCTCTCCTGTGACAATATAAACTTCCTTGGCCTTAACATAAACAAAAATGTCTTGGAAATCTCAACATCACAACGGCTGCTAGGGTGGCCTCAAAGAAACGGGGAGTTCTGTTTAGAGTGCGGAGACTTTTTTTCCTTCTTCTCAGTTACTCCACCTATAAAAGGGGTCTCTACGCCTTTGTATGGAGTACTGTTCTCTCATATCTGTGTGGGGCGGGGCTCTGGTTTCATCCGGCTTTTGTATAGGGTCGAGTCAAAGGCAAAAAGACTTTATAAACTGTCCTGTACTTTCTAGTTCACTGGACCCTCTATATTTTTGGGGCGCGATGTTGGTGCTTTATTTCCCTTTTCTATAGGTACTGTAGAGGCAAGTGCTCGAGGGAACTTCCACTCGGTACCACCACCTTTACGACGCCCTCGTAGCACAAGGGTGCGTTTCGGCACATTGAGGTTTTTGTGTTGATGTTAAACTCCAGACTGAGTTCGCTGCGGTGGTATTTTTCTTTCTTGCCACCTCTGTTTTGTGGAATTCTCTCATCATCTGTGTTCCTACTCAATTTAATTTCTCTCACTTTAAGCCTGCGTCTGTGCTCAACTGCGTAATTTGCGTTAGATGAATTTTGAGGCGTTCAACACCCATTCCTGGAATAGGGTTCTGCCCGTGAGCGGCGGTGACAACTTAAAAAAATAAATAAATAAAAGTTCTAATAAGGAATTCTTAAGCTAGCTGAAAAACCCCACAAGAATGGCACCTCCGACGCGTGAACCACTTCTAGAATGCATTAAATAGCATACCGAGGAACTTGCTCGCTTGACAAAAAAAAAAAAAAAAAAAAAAAAAAAAAAAAAAGAGACAGAGAAGGGGAACCCCCCTTATCAGCAACCCCCGGCACAACACTAATAGGGACGATGGTAGCATTTCAGCAAATAAACCTACTGAAAATGAGGATTTGGATATGTTAGACTTTGATTAAGTTCATGGCCGAAATTGCATTGACATTCTCATTCACCTTCAAAGGAATCCACAAACCAGGGAACCTCATTCGTAAATTACTGAAGAGGACAAGTCATCAAGGAGGAAAAGATAATTCAATTTGCAGTCTGTGAAAGAGGAGATGAAGGCTCTACGAAAAACATGAGATTGCTGCCTACAGAGAGAATCCTTTCATAGCTGTGGCATGAAAATGCGGCCAAGCGTTTTCATTATATCGTGTGCTTGCAGGCAAATAATTATCAGCACCTTCATCAGTCGAGAGAGAACGTATTTATAGTGTAGGTTAGTTAAGGAATGTAAACACCCCAAAAAGGAACAGTCTCTCGCCAGATTAAGTAAAGGCTTAATGTTTTTGCATCACAATTTGTTAAATTTTGGAATTTGAGTATTGAATGATATCTATCTTTAAAGGAGTATTTTATTATGTCATGTTTAAGTAATAGCGTTTTTTTATTTTAACTTTTCGGCTGATTAATTGAGGTCTTCTTCTTTCATTATTTTTATTCTTTATATTTAGGCTAGTTAAAGAATCTTCTTGTTAATTGTAATCATGTTAAAACATTAAAGCTAGTAGCTAAACTTTGTTAGTTAAAACTTACTGGAAAATGAAAATGGAATATTTTTTTAAATAAACACAAACATAAAAAAGTTTTTAATAATTATATGTTATAATTTTTATTCCTTAAAAGTACTATTTTAATTTATAAAAATAAATATACTGGCACAACCAAATATGAAATATAAATGACTAAGTATTGTTTGTACAGGCGAATGCAATCTTGAGTTGCCTAGCAGTGCACAAAATTTTCTATCTTATTACTGTGTATATATTATTTAATAAAAGTATCGGTATCGGTATCGGCACCTAAAAAAAGAGTATCGGGTTTCGGTATCGGTATCGGCCTCTTTTCTGGTATTGGTACACATCCCTAATATATATATAATATATATATATATATATTATATATATATAATATATATATATATATATATATATATATATATATATATAATATATATATATATATATATACTATATATATTATATATATATAATATATATATATAGTGAGTGTGTATATAATATATTAATATAATATATATATATATTATATAATATATGATATTATATTATATTATATATATATATATATATATATATATATATATATATATATATATATATATATATATATTTATAATTAATTTAATAAATATATATTGTCGTCTGGCCTCGCGACCGGAAGACTACAAACGCTCACGAATAACAACTTTAACTACATCTATTGGGAGCTTGAGAAACTGCCTCCGAAAAGAAAAAAAGTTAAACGTGAGATATAGCTGCAGCACAATTAATAAAATACTAAAAACAAACAATAGATTTATGTAATAAAAAGGCATTTAACAAAGTAATTAAGGTATTATAATTTTTAGTATTATTTTGGTAAGAAATAGGGAAGTGTATAAATTTTACAGCCTCTCTCTTCACACCTCAAAAAAAACTGGTCGCTGCAAAAGGCCGACAGTCGTGCGCCCCACAAAGGTGTCACTGGTGATCCTGTCGTGAAGAATGAACAAAGGTATTGTCTTCAACGAACACCCGCAAAAAAAACTCATTTCATCTGGTGCTACGACGTGAAATATTACGTACCCTGCAGAGGCAACAAACCTATCCACAAACATAGAGATACGCAGACCCCTACGCCTCCAGTACCGTACAGTAACTTTTAACGCAGTTATTCAATTCATCACCTTAATCACCTTGCCCATTATTTAATTTAATTTATTTATTATTATATTATTATTTTATTATTATTATTATTATTATTATTATTATTATTATTATTATTATTATTATTATTATTATTATTATTATTATTATTATTATTATTATTATTATTATTATTATTATTATTATTATTATTTTTATATTATTATGCAGTTTATGAAATATTTTTTATAAATAATTACCTTTGTGTGGGTTAAACAATTCTCATACCTTACAGCAATTAGGAAGATTCTGAAACTAAACGTTTAGCAGATTAAAAAGTTAGCCGTTCCAGTGTGCAAGGGTCATTCCAGCACCTCTGCCTTTTCAAGAGTATTGGTGTTGTCACTTCTTTCTCCCTTGTACTTTGCCTCAGCTCAACTCTTGTACTTTACCTCAGCTCAACCCTTGTACTTTACCTCAGCTCAACCCTTGTACTTTACCTCAGCTCAACCCTTGTACTTTACCTCAGCTCAACTCTTGTACTTTACCTCAGCTCAACTCTTGTACTTAAGACCAAGTTGGTAATTTTTTTTTTTTTTTTTTTTTTTTGTTCTTGTCTCATTTCTGAAGAAAGCTCTTCGCATTAGGGACTCCCTTTCAACCCTGTCCAATTCCCCCACCCCCTACACCGCTCTGAAAGAACTTCTGATCTCGCGCCTGGCCCCAACTCAAGAGGCCAGGTACGAGGAACTGCTCCGCCACACCGCGCTGGGAGATCAAAAACCTTCCGACCTCCTGGTGCAGATGTTGGCTTTGTTGGGTGGACCCCCTTCGCAGCAGGAGTCGGGCATGGTCCGCACTCTATTCGTACAAAAGTTGCCCAGGGACATGCAGTACTTCCTGGCTTCTATGGACCCAGCTCTTACCTTGCAGGAACTCGCAGAGAGGGCAGACCGTCTTCAACGCAACCAAGTCCCTGTTAGTGCCCCTATTGCAGCAGTCTCTGTTCCCCCCGCAGGTCCCCCACCTCCCACAGCTCCGGCACCTACTCCTCCCACCTCTGTTGCTCCTATTCTTCCAGCTAATCCTCCTTCTGCCACTACTTCTCCTTCTTATCCGACGTTTTCTCATCCTCTTTCGTATCCTTCCGCTATATACAGTGCTGCTACGGAACTCTCTTCTTCCCGTCTCTCGGCAGTAGAGGCCCGTCTCTCTACGGTAGAACAAAACATGACCGAGATAAAGGCTGAGCTGCTCTCTATCTCTTCCATGCTGCGTTCACAGAGGGATTCCCGCCCTCGTAACCGGGCAAACTCTGGCCGTCGTTTCTCAGACCGCACCCCAACTCCAGGCCCTCAACAATATCCACATGGTATATTGCTATTACACATTAGGTTCTAGGCAGCCTCAACGCCAAGGAATTGCAATGCCCAGCTTGTTCCCACGTTTACGGAAAAACCAACCAGCCAGACCAGTTCTTAGACGGGCAGGGAATACAAGCTGGCCTTCCCCTGCTTGTTCTAGTTTCTTCGACCTCAAAGACGTACCTCGCGGACTGGTTTCGGCCAGGTCAACAAACCCAGTTCTTTTCTCATCGACTAAGGGTGCATATGCCTTCTCTGTCATGTCTATCTATATCCCAAAAGTCCGCCGTCCCTCTTCCGGACCGAGCTCTGTACGCTGCAAATGGTACTCCAATTCCTGTCTATGGCGAACGTTTGTGCAACATCGATCTCTCTCTCCGCCGTCGATTTCCCTGGGTGTTTTTAGTGGCTGATGTACACCAGCCAATCCTAGGAGCAGATTTTCTGTCCCATTTTGGCCTGATGGTCGATTTAAAGAACAGAAGGTTAGTTGACGGTTCTACGTCTAGGTCTTCGCCAGGTACGGTAGTATCTGCAGTTCTCAAGGGTATCTCTGCTGTTGCTTCTCCCTCTGTTGACTCCCCTTTTCTCACCATCCTACAGGACGATTTTCCGTCTCTGTTGAGTCCATGTTCTTCATCTTTGCCAGTCAAACATTCTGTGGTACATCATATTGAAACCACAGGCCCTCCCACCTTCGCTAGAGCCCGCCGTCTGCCACCTGATAAGTACAAAGCCGCCAAAGCGGAGTTTGAACATATGCTCGAGCTTGGCATCATCCGCCCTTCGAAGAGTTCTTGGTCTTCGCCTCTTCATTTAGTACAAAAACCATCGGGCGATTGGCGGCCATGTGGGGATTATAGAGCGCTCAATGCTGCTACAATACCGGACAGGTACCCAGTTCCTCATATCCAGTCCTTTACTTCCCACCTGGCCGGTAAATCCATCTTCAGCAAGGTCGACTTGGTGAGGGCTTATCACCAGATACCAGTGGCTGACGAAGACATCCCGAAGACTGCAGTGATCACACCGTTTGGTCTTTTTGAGTATACAAAGATGCCATTCGGGCTGAGGAACGCTGCGCAGTCATTCCAACGGTTCATAGATAGCGTTCTCAGAGGTCTCCCCTTCGCCTTTTCTTATCTAGACGACCTCCTCGTTGCTTCAACCTCTCCTGCCGAACATGAGCAACATCTGCGTGCTGTTTTTGCAAGGTTAGACGAGTGTGGAATACGTCTTAACCCTGCAAAGTGTGTTTTTGGTGCGTCTTCTCTCACTTTTCTTGGTCACACGGTCTCCGCTGAGGGTATTTGTCCTCTGGCAGAGCGTGTTGACGCCATTCGCATGTTCCCTCCTCCTCAAAATCAGAAACAACTGCGTCAGTTTCTTGGGATGCTTAATTTTTACCACCGATTCCTGAAATCAGGGGCAGATATTCTCCGTCCTCTTACCGCCCTCATACGCCCCAAGAAACGCGGCAGCAGTACGAAAGTTGATTGGACTGACGAAGCAAAGTCCGCGTTTGAAGCCTCCAAAGAAGCTCTCGCTTCAGCAACACTTCTGGTCCACCCACAGGACTCAGCACCGACGAGAATTCAGGTGGACGCTTCGGATTTTGCGGTCGGTGGAGTCCTCCAACAGCTCTTACACGACGTGTGGTCTCCTCTCGCAAGTTACAACCTGCTGAAACTCGGTATAGTGCTTTTGGCAGGGAGTTGCTTGCAATGTATCTCACCGTTCGACACTTTCGTTACTTCCTAGAAGGTCGTGAGTTCCACATTCTCACCGACCATAAGCCCCTCACTTTCGCTATGATCTCTAGGCATGAGCGACACTCTCCTAGAGAAGCTCGTCACTGAGTACGTCTCACAGTTCACTACTGATGTTAGGCATATTTCAGGTGTCGACAACTTCACCGCTGACGCTCTCTCCCGCATTGAAATCGACGCGATTTCAGCCTTGCCGAACATTGACTATGATGCCATGGCAACGTGCCAAGCTGCTGATGATCCTGCACTTCCACAAGACTCTTCCCTCCAGCTGGAGTGGCTCCAACTCCCTGGGATAGAGAAGAGACTTCTGTGTGACGTGTCCCAGGACTCTCCTCGACCTCTTGTTCCTGCATCTTTTCGTAAGGCTGTTTTCCTCAATTTGCACTCGCAAACTGGTTGCTGCCCGTTTTGTGTGGCCTGATATGAATGCCGACATAGCAACTTGGTGTCGCACTTGTCTTTTCCTGTCAACGTCTAAAGCTGCAGCGTCACCCCAAGGCTCCTTTAGGCATTTCTTACCACCTGGGTGCTCGTTTGAACGTGTACATATTGACATAGTCGGTCCTCTTCCCCCTTCGCGTGGGAAGAAGTATATCCTTACGTGTATTGACCGATTCACTCGCTGGACGGAGGCTATTCCTCTCTCCGTCGCCAACGCAGAATCCATTGCTAAAGCTTTCTTATCTCACTGGGTTTCTCGTTTTGGCGTTCCCCTTTCGGTTACCACGGATCAAGGACGACCTTTCGAATCATTCTTATGGAGAGATTTGATGATCCTCCTTGGTTCAGAGAAGATCCATACCACAAGCTTCCATCCTATAAGCAATGGGATCATTGAACGTTTTCACCGTCAGTTAAAGGCTTCCCTTCTGGCTCAGCCCAACCCGGAAAATTGGACCGATGCCCTTCCTTTCGTTATGCTTGGCATCCGCTCCGCTGTTAAAGAGGACTTACACTGTTCGGCTGCTGAATTAGTGTATGGTTCTCCTCTTCGTCTTCCTGGTGATTTCTTTTCTCAGTCTTCCCCCCCCCCTTCTACTGCAGACCCGCTCTCCTATCTAACTCGCTTGAGACGCTGTGCTGTTTCGTGGAGACCAACCCCCTCTCGTCCACACAAAGTGCATGCTTATATCCCTAAAGATCTCTCTTCATGCACTCATGTTTTCGTTCGTCATGACTCACATCGCACCGCCCTCCAACCTAAGTACGATGGCCCTTTTCCCGTGGTGCTTAGGAAGGAGAAATTCTTTACGATACAGCGTCCCACTCGCACAGAAGTTGTCTCCATTGACCGCCTGAAGCCTGCTTTCTTTGAGGCTAATCCACTTCCAGTTCTCGATCCTGATTCTGTGCCTTTCGTTCCACTTTCTCCTCCTTCGGCTCCTTCTTTTAACATCCCTATTTCTCCTCCTGCTTCTCTTCCCCCTCCTCCTCCGCCCTTCTCCTCCGCCTTCTCCTCCTCCTGCTCATTCTCTGCCTTCTCCTGATCCTCTCCCTTTTCCACCTCCACCTCTTCCTCCTCCGGCTCCTGCACCAATACAACCAACACCAGCTCCAACTCCAGCCCTACCTTCACGCCCACTCACCCGTTCGCAAACAGGCACTCAGACTCCCAATCCGCCGACTACAACTACAGCTTCACGACCTTCCTCCCGCTCCGCTTTGTTGCCCTCGGCTTCGTCAAGTAGATCGAGTAGAGGTCGACAGGTGCGTTGGCCGAGTCGTTATCTCGACTAATCTACCTGGACCTCTTCTCTGGAGGGGGGTTATGTCGCCTGCCTGCGAGCGGAAGACTACAACGCTCATGAATAACAACGACATCTATTGGGAGCTTGAGAAACTGCCTCCGAAAAGAAAAATTAAACTCGAAATAGAGCTGCAGCACAATTTAATAAAATTAATAAAAAAACAATAGATTCATGTAATAAAAAGGCATTTAACTAATTAATTATCTTATTAATTAGTAATAATTATTAATTAATTAGTTAGTCTTATGCAAAAGCCGACAGTTCGTCGCGCCTCACAAAAGGCGGACAATATATACTTTATATATATATATATATATATATATATATATATA
>JABUQX010016485.1:0-17500 GCA_015478945.1 Trachelipus rathkii | reverse complement strand
GTAATTAGGCACATGTGTACCAGGATTTAAAATAACCACCCCTTTGAATATATGCTATAACACCCATTAGATACAACTTTTAAAATGTATTACAAGGACAAGAGCTGTTATCGCTACACCGTACAGTTTGCTACTGAATATCATATTTCACAGGTTTGTAACCAGCAACCTTTAAATTCGTGATATCATAAACATGATTTTTCCTGAAATTTTTTCTTCCAGTTTTTATGTTGCCACGCGAAATTTCATGAACCTTCACCTTTGTAGGTTTATAAAACATTGAACTCAACCGGGGTTCGCGACTCCCAAGGGGGGAACGAGCGGATATTACGGGAGGTCGCGTGGAGGTCACAAAATTTAATTAAAATATTAATTTACGAAAAACAGCTTTTATTAATGAATTATAAATCAAATGTTACACAGTTTGTTATATATAAAAAGTTTGGATCTAAATAAAATAAAAATTACTATATTTAATTGCATCCAAAAGCATCTTTTATTAAGGAATTATATATATATATATATATATATATATATATATATATATATATATATATATATATATATATATATATATATATATATATATATATATATATATATATTTATATATATATATAAATATTTTATTTTATATATATAATATATATATATATATTATTATATATATATGGTAATTAGGGGGTCGCGAGGTTACTAACTTTATGTGTTTTGGCTTTTGGGGGGGCGCGAGGCTTAAGAGGTTGAGAAACGCTGAATTAGAGTATGTTGGCTGAATAGTCGAGACATAGTTTTTATAGTAATTTACATTATTATATTTTAAATAAAGTGATATAATGATTATTCAGAATAAATTTTAAATCCAAAGAGTCAATCAGGTAAACAGCTCCATTTTTCTTCCTGTAAACAGAAATCCAATGTCCTCCTGATGTCACATGTCGAGGTGAAGTGTTGAATACGAATCCGGTATCCTTCTCCAGGCTCACAGAATCTACTTCATTAATGGCAAATACTTTTAAACAAATTTTAAACATAGTTTTTATTCCTTCTTCATTCATCTTTAATAATTCAGAAGCACGTTGCGTGCTCTGTCAATTTCAATAAGTTGAGGATGTTCCAGATAAACAACAGTGATGGATGATTGTAGACTCCCACTAAATGAGAGACTTAGTCCTAATGTCCCCTTTCTCAAAATGTTTAAATGACTTGCGCTACAAGCTGAAAGGTCCGCGCTGAGATCGAATGCATATAAATTACTATTCTTTGCGTATTCTTCAAGATTTACCCCCGTACCGTCTATCGCCGCATAAAACAGTATTGGCTATTAGATCGTAAAAAGGTCTCGAGCATAGAAATTGAGCCCATTGTATGACATTTCATAGTCCCGTCCGTAAGATTGGCCATTTACATATAAACTGACACCTCTAAGCCCAAAAGGGGAAATTTATAAGGGGATTTTTTATAATGCCCAGAGTATGCTTCGTGTTCGACAATTCCTACTACCACTTTTTGAGGCAGATTCCGTTAACAATGTTGGGATATGATATCGATAATCCATGCGTGAATTAAATACTTTGGGTTCAACTCTTTCTGATAGGCATACTTAGCTGAAAGGCGATGAAAGCGATTTTCTCAATTTCCAAGTGTCTCTGGGGAAATAATTTCACCTTTCTAACATAGAGAAAAGCCTCTAACAACTTGAAAACAGGGTCTGGACATACAGTCGTAGCAGCAGGATTTCTTTTTATTTTAAGTGCAAATTTAGGACTTGATATGGTTAAGCGGATTCTAGTATCTACAGCTGGCAGAATAAGTCTTTCTTGAGAGAAGATATCACCATTTAAACGGCCGTTTAAAATTCATGTGTTTTTTATAACTTTACCCCTTATCATGTGTTGCAGGCCTCGTCTTTGAAACTATTAAAATCCAATTGATTGAAGATTGAGATTGTTGTAGCATCGTCTTAAAAAAAGTTTAGTAAATTTCTATATAACTTTATAAGGATAATTAAGCAGCCTCGTCGAACCTAAGTGAAGTTTCATTGAGATAAACGTCAATCTGATTAAAGCAAGTATACAGGAAATTTGACTCTGTATACACTATGTGGTCGTCACCGGAAGGAAGATCTGTCCCATCAGGCTTTGTCAATTTCGTTTTAAAATACAAAAACACATTGGATGGATCTAGATACTGGTCTGAAGTGCCTGGAATATTGAACTCGAGAGTAACATCGGTACTGGTGATCGAGTGAGTGGGGTTAATGCTGATGAAATTGGTCTCGCTTACGCTAATCTGGGTAGGACTCATGGAGAAGAGATCCAATTCGGTCTTGCAAAAAGTCTTTTATGGGCTAGAAGGATAAAGGAAATGCATCTTGTCGCTGTGGAGGTTGAAGTCTAATTGAATAGGATGTTTATACGATCTTATATACAGGATAGCTGTATGGCAACACATTTTAGGTGACGGATGCCTGTTAGTAATTTAAATAGCAAACAACATCAATGCATTTTTTCTTCAGAGGTCTTTTAGCTTTAGGCTTTTTTCTTCAGAGGTCTTTTAGACTTAGGCTTTTTCTTCAGAGGTCTTTTAGCCTTGGGCTTTTTCTTGGTTGTGATATTCCTACGTCCTTTAACTTGCATCTTTCCTCGACCTGTCATTTTACGTCTTATTCGGTTCTTAACGTCATCCAACATATCAGAAACTCAGCGATTCATCTTTTTAATGATGCATGGGGATTGTCGGGCCTGCCGCTATATCTTGTAATAGTGTGCAGGCCTGTTCTCTATAGCTTTTTTAACCTAAATATTCACCAGCTCTTCTAAATAACGGCAGAGCGATTTCTCCATAATTAGTGAAAAAATCGCATCCAAGACCATACCCCCTTTGTAATTTTGACCCTACGAATACTCTTTCCCTGTTCATTACTATCATTGCCGGAGCTTCTTTCTTATACTATCTTTACACTGTAAGAGTGTGTTAATGAATGAATAAATATAGTTGATTATGCCCCTTAAATATCCTTCAGCTGCGTCTATTTCCTGAAGTATTTCCAATAGCATATATATGAGATTTTCAAATCTGCTTAAAAAATATTCCACCATATAGCTGAAACGAATGCTTCTTTCTAATATGAATTTTACACAATAGTGTTCCGCTCGTAAATGGAAAAGGCCTTCCTTCTACATCCTTTATATGCACTCTTATAGAACCAATTTGGGATCTGCATAACGCAAGATAGTGAACACTAGAACAGAATAAACATATATCTAAACAATAATAATAATAAAATAATAATAATAATAATAATAATAATAATAATAATAATAATAATAATAATAATAATAATAATAATAATAATAATAATAATAATAATAATAATAATAATAATAATAATTATAATAAAATTCATTAGTAAAGAACACCTCGTAAATATTTATTTTGTATAACAATTCTCAGAATAATCAGTTAACCTAAATTACGAACAAAGTCAATTGTTACTTTCAAAATAAATTTGAAATATTAAAATCAATCAAAAATTGCAAGTTTTGTAAAGAAGTCTACAATAAACTAAGGTGAATAAAAATTTGGAGAAAAAAAAAACTAAATTTGGCTAAGCGAAATAAGTTCTGATATTCATGATTAATTAAACCAAACAAATATAAATATATTTACGTTTCATATTGGCAGGGAGATGAAATTTCAACTTCTATTCTAGACTTGGGAAGAAATTTTTTTGTAATTAAAGAATAAAATACGAACTAATGAAAAAAATTATGGATCATGTCGATTATCTGCCTCCACCTCCATATACATATCGATTGTATGAATTCGAACACATTTCATAAAATTGAAGTGAAAATTAGTATTAAAGCAGATACACACCTCTAAAAATATTTACAAAAAAAAAAAAGTTCAAATCTATGTAAATTAACTAAACTTTTACATTGTGGCTGCGCTGCTATCGATATTTTTTCTTCAAAATCTATTGTCGATATATCGCATTTGCATTTCTATGTAAATGTTAAGGCAGGTAAAGAAAAGAGCGTCCATTTTAAAAGCTGAAGCCATGCAAGGAAGTCAGTCTTTTATTGGTCTGCAAAGTTACATTTAAAAATTTGTGTAGTGACTTTTAAAATATAAATTGTGATTTAATACATATTTGCAATGACAATGCACTTAACAGCATTTTTTAAACAAAATAGCTAAAAAAAATTCTATTGTGATGAAGAAAAATTCAAAATAACAACAATGCATAAGTAAATGAGTATACACTACGATAAAAATTAGTACATATTACAAGTAATATATATATTATATAAAAATATATATATATATATATATATATATATATATATATATATATATATATATATATATATATATATATATATATATATATATATATATATATATATATATATAGTATATATATAAGATATATATATATTATATATATAGGTCAGAGTGTCTAAAGGTGCACATCAGTAACTTTAGAACGCAGCACCTACAAGTAAAAACAAAATTGCAATTTGGAATCAGCGGAAAAATTCTAAGGAGGTGTTTTAATTTCTTATTTTTATTTTAAATTTTTTTTTTTTTTTTTTTTTTTATTCGTCGCCGAATCTCATACACGACATTCACGAGCCGAATACTTTCCTAGAAGCACATTGCACGCCGGAACTCAGTCATTAATAACTCTAGATTTATATCATTCGTATAATATGCCATAGACGGCCGCATCGGGCCTCAATGCTCAGCCTGATCACAGTCCACGATCCCTCACTAGTCTCATCAAACGAAATAAATTGTGAAGCAACATATCTTCATTACTATAGTATTTTTATATATTTAGATTGTTTTTCATATTATAGTTGATTTTTAAATATATTTATTATTTAGTGATATATATTATATATATATATATATAATATATACTAATATATATATAGTATATATATACTATATTAGTATATATATATATATATATATATATATATATATATAATATAATATATATATATATATATATATATATTATATATATATATATAATATATATACTACTATATATACTATATATATATTATTATATCTATATTATATATATATATTATAGTATACTATACTATATATATATAATATATAGGTCCTTTTCTTGCTTTTTAAAGACTCCGTCAGTTTTGATTTTTTGTTTTGTTTTTTTTTTAATATATTGCTACTATTTGATACCAACAATGAATTTCAGTGGTAACGGACATGATTCAAAAGTTCGAAGTATTTTTAAATAATTTTTAAAAATCACATTTTGTTAAATATTGTTTTAAAAATGAAATATCTCGAAAAGTACGACACTTACAGAAAAACCAATTACATATTTGGAATCAGCGTATAAAGCTTATTACAAAAATGTAAAAAAAAAAAAAACAAATAAACAAAAAAAAACATTTTTTTCATAAATTAAATATCTCAAAAAGTACGACACTTACAGAAAAACCAATTACATATTTGATATCAGCGTTAAAGCTATTACATAATATGCTTAAAAAAATAATAAAAATAAAAAATAAAAAATAAAAAAAAAAAAAAAATTGGGGCTCGAGCCGACGGGGGACAGAAGGGGGGACGTTTTCCATACCCCGTAGGGGAGGGGCGGAGGAACCCCCGCGACACCCAAATACCAAAGAGCGGGGGTTCCGGAGACCCTCCCCGGAGGGGGGGAAATAGTTCTACCCTGTCGTTCCCCCGGAAGGCCGAGAGACCCCGACTCCTGCCATCTTTGCGGTTTACCCTTGGGTATTCCTTTAGTTTTAAAAAAAATAATTTTTTTTTAAAAGTTACGGATCCGTAAAAACGTAACTGGTCCTATTTTTTTTTTATCATGTCCGTTACCACTGAAATTCATTGTTGGTATCATATAATAGCAATATATTAAAAAAAAACAAAAAAAAAATCAAAACTGACCCAAGCGTAAAACAGAAAAGGTCCTATATAGATATAATATATTATATATATATATTCATATATATATATATATATATTATATAAATTTATGCGGTAGGTAAATCTTAGGGATGTAGGTATATATAAAAATATAACAATATTTTGATAATAATCGAAATTTTTATTAAATATATATAAAATATTAGTATATTATATATATATATATATATATATATATATATATATATTATATATATATATATATATATAATATATATATATATATATATATATATATATATATATATATACTATATATATATATATATATATAGGCCAGCATCCCTAAAAGTTCAGGCATGTAACTAGAAAACTATAACATATACACGAAAATAAATAAGCATTTTATTAATCAGGAGACTTTTTCCCGCAGAAATTTAAAAAAAAAATTAATTTATTCTAATATTTATTTAATTTAACTCCATATTAATATATTAGTAAAAAGTCCAGGCTCTGATTGACTTGAAAGACGTTGAAAGCTGCAGTCTTCGAGAGAAAAAGTTGCCAAATGTCGCTGTACAATATTTGAGAAAAATATATTTTTTTCTTTTATATCCTTCTTCCAGTTCGAGCCACGGAGGGACAGAGGGGGCGTGACGAAGTCCCCCCCGTCGTCCCCGGTAGGCCCGAGAAACCCCGACTCTCTCTACGTTCTTTGTTTACCCGTGCGGTATTGTCCCGTTTTAAAAAGACAAAAACTTAACCATTTTTGGCAAACTTTCCTGGTCCTCAAGTCGTGGATTAAGTCGCATCTTTGATTTATCAAAAAACTGTAAATTTTTGTTCAAACAATGTTAACAATTTTAAATTTTTAAAAAGCGTTATTTTTTTTGTTTTGTTTTTACATTCTGCCGGTAAAAATGTCTTCCTGATTAATAAAAATATAATTTATTTCTCGGTCTTATATGCCTATTATAGTTTTTTTAGTTACATTGCCTGAACTTTTCGGATGCTGCGCATATATATATAGTATATATAATATATATACAATATGTAATATAATTAGTACTATATACAAAAACTAAATAAAACAAAAACAATATATGGAAACATGTTATATATATATATATATATATATATATATCATATATATATATATATATATAATATATTATATATTATATATATTATATATATATATTATATATATATATATATATATATATATATATATATATATATATATATATAAATTAATATATATATATATAATATATATATATATATATATATATATATATAATTTTTTGTAATATAGATAAAACGGAAATTGCCTAAAACAGGCATACGGAATGAGCTCTTCCATTCTTACCTCGCCGCATATATTTGGAAAAAAAATATTCCAAAAGAAAATCGATTTATAGAGTTTTTAGAAGAGATTAAAAATCAATTTAGAAGAATTTAAATTTGGAAACGTATATTAAGAGTAAAAATTTTTTTTCTTGTAATTAAAGTAATAAGCATAGTGTAAAGGTAATAATTTTTTCTTTTTTTTTTAAACTAAAGGAATACCATAGGGTAAACCGCAAAGATGGCATGAGTCGGGGTCTCTCGGCCTCCCGGTGGACGACGGGCCCTCTGTCCCCCGTCGGCTCGAGCCCCCTAATTGGAAAAAAAAAGAAATTTAAAAAATAAAAAAAAAAAAAAAAAAAAAAAAAAAAAAAAAAAAAAAAAAAAAAAAAAAAAAAAAATTAAAAACCCCTCCTTAGAATTTTCCGCTGATTCTAAATATGTAATTGTTTATTACTGTAGTGCGTTGCGTTCTCGTAGTTACATGATTGTCAGGCTTTAGACCACTCGTTACCATATTAATATATATATAAAATATTTAATATATATATATATATATATATATATATATATATATATATATATATATATATATATATATATATATATATATATATATATATATATATATATATATATATATATATATATATATATTGGAAAGTTATTGGGAATTTACCATGAAGTAAATTCTCTGATATGCAATCACAGCAGTTGAGTGAACTGCTCTACCCAAATATGAGGAATTCTAGCCTAACTAGTTAATTTACAACAAAAACAATTATAACTCACCATTAAATTTTAATTTCAAATTAGCTTTTAAGTTTTGTTTCCAAGAATTTAAAAACTTGGAGGGAAGCCTTTTGTTGAGGCTTAATTTTAGTAAATTAAAGGTAGTTGCAAGTTCCTAGCTTTGGCCTACATATAGCATGCCGTCTTAGGAGTACTCTGTTCTAAAACTCTAAGTAAGGTATAAGGATTTAGGGGCTAGACTAGAGATGTGTTAGAATAAAACAGAAAAGATAGGATACACCTAACAACTAGTCCTGCTAAATCAGAATATAAAAAGTTAGGACCAGCTTGGAAAAAAGAGACCTTAACATAAGTTTTCTTAGAACGATTCCTCTTTCTTTAATATGGCAATAAATACTTTGGCCTAACTAGAACTTAAGTTTAATAATATAAAAGACATACTTTACTTAGTTAAAATGTATATACTTCAACAAATAGCAAAAGCTACAAACGGATCGGAGATATATCATCTCACATTTTACTCAATTGACTGTTACATTTCAAGTGCCTCGTTTTTAAGTTTCAAAAACTTTGTGTTGCCAAATAAAATATATTTTTCAAGAAAGTCTCCAAAACAGTGAAGAGATACAAAAAATATTCTAAAATCTTGAAAACATTTTAAAAAACCCCAAGTTCAATTTAAAATAGTTAATAGCAACATAGTAAGGTATAATACAGGAATAAAATATTTCTAATATCCTCCCAGCAAAAAACAATTTGCTGGAGGCAAATTAAGGGGAAATGATTTTCAAATGTACAAACAACTTTTAAACCATAACATTCAGTTCAGAACAACATGCAATTGCTCATATCATACCATGCAAATTAATTTTAGATCAAATCAAACATATTTACAAAATTTAAGCTTCATATAACAAGCTAATACAAACTAAACCCTAAATCTAACTTAATTCTAAAAGGAAACTATTATTTACAAATCATCCAGCTTTTCTCTCAGGAATTTCCTGAACTTCACAGCAGCCTTCCTTGCAGGTCTTTTCTTAACACCTGACTGCCTACTCCTAGCAACTGGAGGAGTAGGATCAGTATTAAGAACTTCTTCAGCAGAATTGTCAATATCATCCCTTCTTTCACTCTGATTTGCCCCAGAGTGGGTTATAGACAATTCCATTGGATACAGGTTGCAAATAGGATGATGAACAGTTTTACCATTGCTTTGTTTAATTTTTACTGACCTAATAATTTTATCATGGCCTATAACCACTTCTATGACCCTTCCCAACATCCAGAAGGGTCTTGGTTTGTTAGGCAGTTTTATAAGTACAACATCACCACACTTTATACGGTTAGTCCAAGGACTCTGATACAAGTTTCTACTATGCTCTCTGAGACTCAGCAAATACTCTTCATACCATAGCCTTTTGAATTCTTCAAATGTTATAAGTTGCTGATCCAGACTTTTAAGTACAACATCCCTGTCCATCTCTCTCCATGGATCTTCCAAGTCTCTAAAGACAAGAGCCGAATTAGAGTGCATTTTCAGAAAGGAATTGGGAGTAATGATATTTAAATCATTTTCAGAAGACCTATACGTGAGAGGTCTGGAATTTATAGCGTCTTGAACCGAGGATAAAGTGGTCAGTAGTTCAAAATAAGAAAGTTTTTTTAGTTTGCACAGTTTTATATAAGCATTTTTTAACAGTCCTAATAAGCCTTTCCCAAGCTGCTCCAATAAACGCAGCATAAAGAGGAATTTTAATATGCTTAATGTGACACCTAGTTAGGTGATCACAAAATTCTTGGGAATAAAATACATTACTCAGGATATCTCCTGATTTTCCAAATGCTCGAGCGTTATCAGAGTACAGGTGAGAAGGAATAGTGTACCTATTGCAGAACCTTTGAAAGGCAAGTAGAAAGTTCTCTGTAGACATGTCCGGAACAAGCTCCAAGTGTAAGGCCCTAATGCTCAAACAAGTAAAAAGTAAAATATACATTTTGTAATCCTCCTTACTTTCTGTGCTCTTAACAAAAACATGACCTGTGAAATCAACTCCCACATGATGGAAAGGTTTGATCAAAGTTAGTTGGTTTTTTGGCAGGTTGGTAAGTTTGGGATAATTGAAGCAGAGAGCATTATATTTCTTACATAAGAAACATGAAGACAAGGTATTTTTAACAGCTTGTCTGGCTTGAGGGATCCAGAACCCTTTATTTCTAACACAGTTTAAAGTAGTTTGCACCCCAAGATGCTGAACTTGAGAATGAGCATTCAAAATAATCAATCTGGTGAAGTGGTGTACTTGCCCGTAAAATGGGATTACAAATTCAAAACTAAAGATGAAAAGAGACTTAGAATCCTCCCATGGGAAGGAGAATTTCATCATCGTCCAAAAATAGATCTACGGTTTTTAACAAGGAGGAATATGCTGAAATCATCATTAGCTTGAGAAAACTAATCTTCTTTTCCAAACATGCAAGTTGCATACGCCTATTCCAGTAAAGTACAGCACATTTGGCAGGATAGCTTCCAACCACTTTAATATACCTAATTTAAAACAGATAAGTAGTTATCTTAATCAACTTATCACTGTGAAAACCTTTCAATGTCTAAGACATCATCAACTGCATTAGCCACAGTACAGGCGTACAAAGGACTTAAGTTTACACTCAGGGGGAATGCTCAACAGCTCATGTGTAGGCCAATTTTTAAAATCATTAGACAAGAATGGAGGTCCATTTAAAATTTTTTATTTCAAATAAATTTTTTTTAAATGATACACCTTTGGGTAATAAATCAGCAGGATTGCTGTTGGGTATCAGTATACCTGAAATATATCGGCAAATTGAATTCGAAAAGTATTTCCTTTTTCGCAAGTTCAATACCTTTAAGCCTATTTTTACCAGTTTTGATTTCACACTTGGGTTTCAATTTGTTAACCAGCAGGAAAGCACTACCTGGGCATCTACAACTAACTTAAAAATTTAAAATTAATATTTCAAAGGAAGACAAATGCTGGGCAAACCTTAAGCAAGCACAACAGCCATAAGTTCAAGGCAAGGGATGCTCAACTCCTTCAAAGGGCCATTTTAGCCTTAGAAAAGACTAATTCAGAAATGTTATCACAGCATGCATACTATAAAACCATAAGAGGTTTTGAGCTGTCACAAAATACATGCAACCCATAAACCTTGTCCTTATCAAGGACCCTAAAGATAATTCAGAAGCCTTATTAAGAGAAAAAGCAACCCTTTTCCCCTCAATTATAATTTTAGGATCTAGGACAGTATCCAATTCTACTTTAGGACTACAACTCCATATGTCCCTCATCAGATATTTCTACCACTAACCGTTCAACGGTAAGATTAACCCAAAGGAACTAAAAACAGAGGAAATGCTGACAAAATTTGTTTTTAGTATTAGAATCTAGGTTAATATCAACTTTCGCTACACTTAGGCTATTCATTTTCCAAATGATATCTAACTAAGACTTTTCTTCCGGGCAATGCGCCGCAAATCTGCCATCCGCTTCAAACATAGAATTTAACTTTGGCAAGTAGAATTCCAGCTTCTAAGTTTAAAGGAAGCTTTAATTCATTCTCACACATGCTTCTTTATAAACTGTATTTCTAATCTCTAAATGATATTGGCACTATAAGGCAAATTATTTACATAAAGTTGTTGCTTGCTTAGCAGTCTATATGTAAGCATTTAATTCAATATTATACTGGAAATTTAGCATATGGTACTAATCTGTGTTAGGTTTCATGACATTTAATAATGGAGACAATTATTAAGGGCTGCTTTAATCATATCAATAACTAAATCCAATGGTGGTGTAGCGGTAGGTGCAATTTTGCCATTTTTCTAACTCTAATATCTATTCTCAGTTATATTCAAAACTATATAATATATTATAATTCCTAATCCTTCTTCCAGCTACTAGAATCATTATTAGCTAGATAATACGGCCTGATTTTATATATTTCCAGTACATAATGTTAGTATGATCTATTTATTTATCTTTATCAATATATCTAAATTTCAGTATTAATTTTAGGAGTGAGGACATTAGAATAAACCTTAAGTGATTCTAATATTACGCCGGTTTTGCGTAGTATAGCTAGTACTATTTACTAATATTCTAAAGAAGAGCATTTACAATCGTGTTGGTTTTTTAATATCGTCAGCTATTCTGTAAAATGCTGGTTTGTTCGTTGGCTTTATCTTTATATGTGCTTGTTGCGTGTTTGACCTGCGTGTTACTGTTTAAATTCCTTTCTTTTCATGCCTAATTGGTCTCAGCGACGAGGTCGGCTGGGCCGATACTGGGTAGCAAGTGTATTCAGTCAAAATAAATGGAGGCATGTTTAGTCATATTACACTTAAATTGAATGTGGTTATTTTATCTGAGTCTCGAATGGCAATTTTTTTCTCTCTATATTCATACAAAATAATACAAGTCGATGCTCCTAGTTTGGTCTAATAAACCAATATTGTCTATATATTATATCTTTATACAATAAATTTTTATAATTAGTAACAATTAATCATATTCTATGCAAGTGACTTTTACGTTGGGCTAATCATAATGATTATTATTAGATAAGGATACTCTACTAGTGTTTATATATTAGTGTAATATTCTTTCCAGGTGAGGAGTATTTCTACCAAAGTGTGTGAATACAACACAGTAGTTTACCCATTGTTATACATATACATAGAATGAAGGATTAAAAGAATTCAGGAGCCTCATTATTTCCATTAATCTAATCAATATTATACTAAGGCTTTCTAAAGAGTACTATAATATAATATCTTAATAGACTAATTGCTCTACTATAATACTGTTCTTCTCAAAATATACTTTTTCAATATATATATGGATTTAAAGTAATGAGGTGGAATGACTTAATAAACCTATAAGATTTAACTATATAATCCGAGAGGACTGGGCAAAATTATTCGTTGTAGATACGAATGAGTCCTTTTCTATAATTTTATTATTAGAAGGCACATTTCAGTATATTTTATTCAATTTGTGAGTTATCGGTGTTGGTATATAGATATATAATTATTCTATTTTGGAGAATACAGATTATCTTCGAAAGGATATATGACGAGATATTTCTAGTACACACATCAGAAGATGGTACACGAAATGACTGTCTGCGTCGATTAACTTTGCTTCCGACCGAAGGGACATGAGCTCATTTCTTCTATTCGTCTCCTCTCTTCTCATCTTCTCTCTTCTCTCCTATAATTGAATAATTAATTAGTAGATAGGTCTATATTAATTTTGGGTGGGGTAAGTATTTTAACATAAATCTATATTATACTTATTAACTAATAGATAGATAGCATAATATAGCATAATTTTCATTTAATCAATATTATTTTCTATATCTATACTCATTTATAGCGCTATATATTACTCACTTTACTCATATAATGTAATACTTAACTTGTGACCCAATGTGTTTATTTATATTCTCGAAGCTTGTTAGAAACTGAATATTTTTATTATTCGAACTTAATATCTAATAGGACTCATCAATGATGTATATCAAAGTCATTTAAATTAAGGTATAAACTGTGTTTATTCATTTGTACAGGCTAGATCATAATATAACATAGAGCTCTAAGAAAGAAAAGTTTTTTCTCTCTTTCGATTGAAACAACTTAAATGTTAATATGTCAATTAAAGCTAATATCTTTATCTCAAATTTTCATAGATCTATATTAGCTGTGCTATACTTAGTCAATATATTATTAGAATCTAAATACACTTCGTGTCGTGCAATCAAGAATGTTTCGTTATAAAGAGAGTTTAACATATACCTCTCTTATCATTTTTGTTTTAACGGGCCTAGATCACCTGCGTTATTGGGTTTGTCAGGATTAAGATGATTTTTCTTAATTATACACTCACCTAGGCGTATAGGACATGATAGCTTATTTTGTTAACATACTACATGAATATTGAATCTGAAATTATGTGAGTGTATATGTTACTTTTAAATTTATTAAAAATATTTAATCTAGTGCATATGAATTAGTGTAACCATTAATGTTTGACTGCTCAGAATATTTCAGAATGTCCTTAAGTTTTACATAAAGCAGTCTTAAATATATGAGTATAAAAAGTTATACAATAACATGCAAGTACGCTATTAATATACTATCAAATCGCCCCCTTTTGATTACCTATACTGTGACATTATTACTTGATAGCTACTTGGTCCTGTGTGTGCACTCTGAGCTCAAATACTTTTATAACAATATTATATTCTGCATAGTCTTTGGTCACAGCGATTCTATTGCCTTTAGATTCATGTCTATTTTGTAAGTTATGGACTCATTTTATTCATGCTTATTGTGAGGCGCTCGCGTCGAACTAGATAAGAGGCGGCTGCAGCTTAATATTATTTTACTATACGTCTTTCTTTATATATATATCTATTAATATATATATATAATATATATAATATATAGTGATATTGCTGAATATGCTGCTTGCTAATCTATAGCGAGATTTAGATTGGCGACTTCTTTGTGTGTGTTATGTATGCTTCTTAATTTTCATAGGGTTTAATATCTTAGTGACCATTCTGGGTGACGCAATGGGGCACTTCTCCTACCTTTCTGTGATTATCATTATCGTTGCTTGCGCCAGCGTTCTTTTCTCTGTGCGCTTTTGGGAACTCTCTACTTATAGAAAATTTTGACGTTTCTTATAGGACCAATATTTCTGTTAAATTTATTTATTATTTTATTTGAGTGACTAGTATATTGTGATTCATTAGTTGGTAATAATGGTTATTAAATAGTTATTGTGAAATTTAACAACAACCTCTCCACAATAGTGTAAGCTCATGCATTGATCGTCTATTTTTTAAGTGCGCAAATTTTACTATTCATATAATAAATTGTATCTTGGCTGTTACTTCAGAAATGTCTGGTGGAACTTTACTAGTGAGGCTATACAAATATTGCATTCTGTCAGCTCGCATTTGTACTTTTTTTTATCATAAGTGTGTTTTTTATTCGTGTCGTAAGGAATCTAATAAAAGCATCGATTATTTTCTTCAGAAAAGTCTCTAATAATAGGAAAACCCTTCGCTAAGTTTCTCTATCAATTGAAACGTTTCTGTTATTATCAGTGTTCTAACAAACGTTATTATTATTATTATATAGGAGGTATTTATACTGATATTGTAAGAGGATAATAAGGGATAGTGGCGTAAACATTAATCTATATTATTAAATGCCTGAAGTAGTCACTGTAGGGCTGGAGTGAAAATTAACTCAACTTTCTCTTGTATGAGAACAATATTAGGTATTTTTGTTATTATTTAAATAAATATCTAAAATGAATTCATAGAAAGAGCTGATGCTTGAAACATAATTCAATGTTACTTTTATTCTTAAATGTATTTATGCTTCGACCAGTTTGATTAATCGCTAATATTCTCTATTCTTTATCAAGGCAAGGAAGAGAAATATCTAATAGCCCTTATTGCTCGTGAAAAGTCTTAATTTATCTATATTTATTTCTTAGTAAAAATTCTCCTTTGACTTATGAAGTCTCTTTAAAGTGAAAAAAAACGTTTGCCTCCACGGCAAGCACCTGTGCTCTCTTGTTCATTTAAAGATATTCTACGAGAGTCGCTGGAGTTATTTTTTAGAGCCTGATTTTGTTTGTCTTCAGGATATCTCGTTGCTAAAATGTTTAACAACTTTTTTAACAAGATTTCTTGCTATTATTTCTCATATTTTAATGTTGCATAGAGGCATCGGGTCCTTGTTCGTCGTCAGCATTCTTCTCCCATGTACTTTTTGGCTTCATGAAAAAATTTGTATAAAAGGTTTAATTTATTGGTTTTCTTCCTTCTCATTTGAAAATTTAAAGTTTATTCAGATGGTTTTTTACAAGGATTAAATTACACTCACTTATATAGATATTATACACAGAGAGTTATTGCGGTTCCAAGTATTACAGCTTTTAGTATTTAAACTCTCTTCAGATATCTCAAAATTCACTGGTGGCAGACTATTTGCTTACTACCTTATTCTGTCTTCATCAACTCTCTCTCTCTCTTCTCCTCTCTCTTCTCTCTCCAATCTACTTCTCCTCCCTTCAAGACTTAAACAACCCCTTCCTCTTTTGCACTCTTCTAAAAGCAAATTCAATACAATATGCAGTTTGTATTTGATACTATTATTTATTTATTACTTTTATGGTATTTGTTACAATAAGTTTATATAATTCTGTTTAGTATTATTTCTTTTATCGCTAACAAAGCTATTATTTTCACTATTTGTCTATATATGATTAGTGCAATATTTAGGCTTTATTTTTCATCGTTTATTTCATATTTTATTATTATGTTTTGTTTTTTCTTTATATATTTCTTTTTTTTGTTTCAATTTTTGTTTTTTCCTTTGGTTTTTCTTGGTTTTGCAGAAATTTTTTTTGGTTTGTTGAATAGAGTTTTTCTTCCGTTGTTACACATAAGACAAAAACCATTTTAATAGATGTTTTTTGCGTTTACAACAATTTATGATTTTGTGGTGTGAATACTCAATTCTCCCGTTGTGCAGTTTTGGACGTGACTAATTCCATTTCATTAATAGTATTTATTTACGGATTATTAATTTGCATGCTAATATTTACAAGTGTATATTTTACTTTTTGTATTTGATTGTTTTTCTTTTGCAAAATGAATATTATTTGTTTTAATTTTTGTTTTTCCCGTGGTTTTTGGTTAGATATTATTTTTTTTTATTATGTTAGCTCTGTATTTTTTTTTTTTTTTTTTTCTTTTTTATTCTCTTTTTCTTTTCTTTTGCTTTCTCTCTTCTTCTTTCACTCTCAAACAACTTTTCACTTAAATAAACTTTTCAATTTAGCTATAAATACGTTCTTTTCTTTAAAATAAAATATAAAGGAGGTGAAACAAACTAAAAAACCTAAAAAAAAAAAACCTAAATAACCAAAAAATCCCTTTCTACATATCCGTTATTTTTTCTTATATTTCTTATTTAATTATAATTTGCTTTTTTTTAATTTCCTTTCCTTTCTCTTTTTAAGATACGTTCCGTTCCTATTACATTATTGTGTAGTATTCATTAAGTCGTACTGGCATTGCTCTTTTCCGATTTCAGCCAATATTCATTGGTGATATATTTTAATTTTATCATGTGATAAGTGACTTTTAAAAAAATATTTTTTTAAAATAAAAAAAACACAACTGTTATATTTTATTTTAATATTTTTAACTTATAGACTTTCAAGTATAGGCAACGCGAGCGGGCGCGGAAGGTATCAGGGAAATTCAACGTGAGGGAGCCTAAGAAAAGAGTGTGATATATAAGATGCAGTTATACATTTACCGAATTAACAAAATAATCATGACAGCTAATCAAGACTAAACTAATTAAGCACTACGAACG
>JABUQX010016484.1:30000-40000 GCA_015478945.1 Trachelipus rathkii | reverse complement strand
GCAGTATTTGTATTATGAATATAGGTTAGGTTGCGTTAACGCAATCTGGTAGTAAAATATGGTGGTTTAAAGTGATTTGAGTTAAGTTTAGTTAGGTTGTATACGTAAAATGTTTTAATAATGTGGTTTGGAAAGTAGTATTAAGATAGTGATGTGACACAAATAGTATTAGGAATAGTATTTAAATAAATAAACGTGTAGTGTATCAGTATATGAATCGGTCACGATGGTAAACGTAGGTTGGTACGTAAAGGATAAGTGACAATTCATGTGTGTAGGATATAATGTTTATTATTATTATTATTATTATTATTATTATTATTATTATTATTATTATTATTATTATTATTATTATTATTATTATTATTATTATTATTATTATTATTATTATTATTATTATTATTATTATTATTTATTCTGATTACGATTATACGTATTAAGCTTTATTTTTATTAGTATACTTGTGAGAGCGAATGTGAACGAAAGTGACTAGCGTGTTTGTTGTTGTACGTATGTGATGTATATAGGTTGTAGCAGTGCTACGATTATTATTAATATTATTATTATTATTATTATTATTATTATTATTATTTTATTATTATTATTAATTATTTATTATTATTATTATTATTATTATTATTATTATTATTATTTTTATTTTTTATTACTGTACATAAAAGAGATATATATATTAACCTGGTCCTATTTTGTTTTAAGGACCTAGTGCAGACCTGGTGCAGACCGGTTGGAAACCTGGTGCGGACCTGTTGTGGATCCGGTGCAAAGCTGGTGTGTGGATCCAGTGTTATTGGTGGAGACGAGTGTAGCGGCTCCAGAGTCATTGGTGGAGCTCCGGCGGTGTGAACACCACTAAAGAAGAATTGGAGGGTGCCGATATAGCACTCCCTATAATAAAGAAGACTTGGAGGGTGCCGATATAGCACTCCCTATAATAAAGAAGACTTGGAGGGTGCCGATATAGCACTCCCTATAATAAAGAAGACTTGGAGGGTGCCGATATAGCACTCCCTATAATACCGAAGAATCGGAGGGTGCCGGTATAGCACTCCCTATAACACCGAAGAATTTGAGGGTGCCGCCGTAGCACTCACTACCATCCGACAGTTAGTCCAGGTTGAGGTGTGGAACACCGACATTGAAGCCACCGGTGTTTATGGTCCGAGTTGAGGATCTACGGGATCTAACACTCAAAGTTACGTAATAAGCAGATTCCTTGAGTACTTATATTGTTATTTATTTCAAGAAACATTGACTTGTATATAGTGATAAACTTATAAATTTATAGTTGTGTAAATATAATGATAATATTTTGGGGATTTATATATATGTAGGTTTAATTAGTTAGTTAGGTTAGTGAGGATCTATATATATAGGTATACTGATATTTTCTGGCTTGTCATAATAATGAAAATATTTATCTGGTGTTTCTTTCTCTGAACCCCTATTAGAGACGTGGACCCTTGCCTTGGCTCAGTATACCCTCCGTCAGCACGTATTGGTGGAGCCGGCAACATATTTTGGTGGCTCGTTTGGCGTCTTCAAGTGGTGGGTTCGGCATACCAGGTATAGTGAGAGAGCATAGGTGTGGAATCTACAAAAACTGTAAGTAGAGAAAAAAAATTTCATTGAGTTGCCAAAAAAAATTTTTATGTTGGCGAATTTTTTTTTTTTCTCTCTTTCATCTCTCGTAAAAAGTAATCAACAAAGACTTGATATCGTGAAGAATATATTAAGTTTGAAAGTGCCTTTTTCAATATTCTTTTATGTAGCAACTGTTATATATATTTTGTTGTGCTCCTTATTTCGAAATTTTTGCGTGGAACTTGATATTTTTTTGTTGTGGAGTTCATAGTCTTCGGAGCTCTTACATTTCAGGATTTAGTGTGGAGCTATTATAATTTTGTGGAGCTCTCACATTTCGAATTTTTTTTTTTTTGTGAGCTGTGCATTTTTGCGGAGCTCAGGGACTTCAAGATTTTGGTGGAGCTCTTACATTTCAGGATTTAGTGTGGAGCTATTATAATTTTGTGGAGCTCCCACATTTCGAAATTTTTTTTGTGGAGCTGTGGGAAAAAGGGCTTTTTTGGTGGGGGGGAGCTGTACATTTTTGCGGAGCTCTGGGACTT
This sequence comes from Trachelipus rathkii, assembly GCA_015478945.1. Classification (NCBI taxonomy): domain Eukaryota; kingdom Metazoa; phylum Arthropoda; class Malacostraca; order Isopoda; family Trachelipodidae; genus Trachelipus; species Trachelipus rathkii. Next base: position 37,853 of record JABUQX010016484.1, on the reverse strand, counting down.
CAAGATTTTGGGGAGCTCTCATAGTGTGTGAAGCTACTATAGTTTTGAATATTGGTGGAGCTTTTATATTGTCTGGAGCCCTTAAATTTTTTTTTTGATTTTCGTTTAAAATTTATTGAGGCTCTTAGAACTATTTATTTAAATCATTTATTTATTTTTTGAATTGAATTTTATTTAGTGGTATTGAGCTTTTGAATTTGAAGCTCTTTGATATCAAGTGTGAAGTTTATTTATTTATTTATTTTATTTACACGTTTGATTTTAAGGTACCCACATACACAGTGGTACCCAACTGATTATTTTTTGGATATTTTTCGTACATTTGAAAAAAAAAAATTTTTTTTTTTCTACTATTTGGGTGTGGGAGTGGTGTATATATTCGTTTATGGTACACACATACAGTGGTACCCAATTGATTTATTATATAATATACATTTTCGAATTTACATTTGGGTGTGGGGATTTACACACACACTGATAAAAGAAAAAAATTTTTTTTGATAAAAATTTTTTTTTCTTGTTCTCGCGTATTGTTCATCTGTATAAATTGATATAGTAAAGAAGCAGTATGGTGGGTACTGACAAAGAAAATGATGGAGGTGCCAAAGGAGGATTAAGAGCAATGGCTCTATTAAATGAATTACAACAGGTGTTAATAGCAGAGGCAGAGGATTTAGATTTAGGTAGTGTAAAAGCAGTATTGGATGGATGTTCACAGGCTCTAGAAACAAAGATAGGAAACCCTGGTATAGAGCAACAGGTTGAGGTGAACAATAGTACGGTACAACAACAGGGTGACAAAAGAAGAGAAAAGCCAAATGTGGAACATTCAGTAAGAAAGAAGGAGATAGGTAGGATAAAACCAAAAGTGCAGTATGCATTGAGGTATAGGGAAGAGGATTATGAGGAGAACAATGATGACATCTTTGATAATAGAAGTGAAACTGAAAGTGAAGGTGGTGGCAAGAAGAAGAAGAGGAGGAACAAAAGAAGGAGACATGTAAGAAAGTATACGGTAGATGACAGTTCGGTGACAGAAGTAGAGTCAGAAGGTGACAGTGAGTTAGATAAAGGTGGTAAGTTGTGGCTAAAGAGATTGGTGGAACTAGAAGAATCGGGTATGGAACCCGGTATGGCAGTTAACAGAGTGCTCATCATCTTGGCTGGTGAACTTTTGGAGGTGATGCGTACTTACAGTAGAGCCAATACAAAAGCGGTAAAACCTTTAAAGTATGGACGAGATAAAGTACAGACCTTTGATGCCTTCATCGAAGACTTTGAGAGGTACGCAAAGGAGCAGCTTGGAAAGGACAAGAATCGGTGGGCTGTTGAATTGAGGAGCTTTTTGGAGGGTGGTCCCCTAAGAACATACTACAGTATATACAGAGAGAAAGTAAGTATGTAACCATCGTATCAAGGCTGCGTAGCTGGTGTAAAGAGGAGAAAGATAGTGAGGTGATGGATCTTCAGAAGGAATTCTGGAAGATGGAGATTAGGAAAAATGAAAAGATTGCCGAGTTTGCTCTGCGCATGCAGACAACGTATGAGGCAGCAACAGAGGAAGATCAGAGGGATACCGGAATCCTGAAGAAGCAGTTCGTGAACTGCCTGCCTAAAAAAGTGGCCAGAAGGTTTAAGTTACGGATGGGGAGTGAGAAGGAGAGTATGAAGGTACGGTGGAAGGATATGGTGAGTTGGGCCCAAGAAGAAGATGAACTAGAAGATCAATCGGAACCAGAAGCTGAAGCTACTCCTATATGGGCAGCCATTCAACAAGAAAGCAACCAGAGGAAGACATATGCGGACCAGGTCCGTTATGGGAGACCGGCACCGCAACGGAACGATGCACCAAGGGAGTATAGTAGAAGGAGTAGTAGGTCATACAGTGGGCAAAGAATAAGGTGCCATCATTGTGACAAGGTGGGTCACTTAAAAAGAGACTGTTGGAGGTTCAGAGGGTGGTGCCTAGGATGTGGCAGTAATGAGCATAAGCTTATGGATTGTGGAGCAAGGATGGGGTACGGGTTTCAGCGTCGAAATGACAATGGGGAGCAAGAACAAGGTGTTCCAAGAACAGTGGAAAAGAAGTGTTTCTTTTGTGGAGAGGTTGGACATTGGGGACAAGCTTGTCCATTGAAGAAGGAATTTGATGAGTGGAAGAAGAACAAACCACCAGGTTCGGGAAACGAACCTGCTCCGCCATTGCCCGGGACGTGTCGGAGCCAACCCCCAGCATAATGTGTCCACAATATCCCGGTTAGTCAAGGTGGGTGGGTGCCGAACCCTGAGGCAAGAGAGTTTGTGATGAGCCAAGATGAAGGAGTACTTGGTCCATTGCCTCAGCGGATACAAAAGGTACGAAGTATGGTTACAACAGACATAACAACAGGAGTGTATCATACTACAGGTAATATGCAGGTTACGGGTCCTGAAAGTTTAAAAATGGCACCGTTGTTGAAGGTGATGATAAAACTTGATGGTGTGGAGATGATTTCGACAGTGGATTCAGGAGCCCAATATTGTTTGATCGGAGAAAGTGAACTTTCAAGGATCTCAAATCCTGTAGTATTGAATAAGGTAATGAGGTTAAGAGGTGTGGGTGATCCACAACTTTGTTTAGATTCGCACCGCACCGCAACGTTGAGGATCACTATTGATGAAATCGGCTATGGTCAGTCGGATTTCATAGTGGTTAAAAAGTTGAAGGAGGGTGTGATATTAGGGATGCCGTTTCTAGTAAAGAATAATATTAAGCTTAATACTGTAGACGGATCATTTAAGAGGTATGGTGATAATGGTGTTAAAGAGCAGGTGTATTTGATGGATGGATCAAAGGACTGTATAAGGGTGGTAACCTCGGTGCCTGTGTATATGGTAGAAGAAACAGTACTTAAGAAGGATGATTGGGAGGCAGTTAAGGTAGAATGGAGATCTAAACAGATAAAACCAAGGAATCATGATGGAGGGTACAGTACAAAGCCGGAAGAGTTGTTACTGGAAGGTGTAGAAGGTGGTAAAAAAGGGTACAACAAAAGATTTAAAATCATACCAGGATTGGTGAAGTGGGTAGAGAAAGGAGGTACCGTATTGTTAAAGAAGTTGACACCGGGTCAGTTAAAATTAGGTAAAGGTGAGCAAGTAGGTACAGCACATTTAGTAGTAGATGAAGACAGGTTGAGAAGTTATGAAACCAGTGTGTGTACTGTAAACACCACAGTGCAAGAGTTGCCGGGTCCATCAAGTAATGAACAGGAGTGGACGAAGGAGAAATTGAAGACTGAGATAAAATTTATGGAAGAACTGTCACCAGGACAGATTGAACAGATTTTAGAGGTACTGTGGAGACAACGTAAAGTATTTAGTAGAAGTGACGTGGATGTCAGTGAGACATCAATGACACCGTATAAGATCAAACTTCACGATTATACCCCTATATATCAACGGGCCAGGAGGTTTGATCAGAGAACAAATGAAGAAATTGAACATCAGGTAAAGGAGTTGTGTTTACGAGATATAGTGGAGCCGTGTGCTGCAGAGTGGAGCTCACCGGTAGTGCCGATACGAAAGAAAGATGGGACACTCAGACTGTGTGTCGACTATAGAAGGCTTAACAAGGTGACAGAGGCGGACAGGTTCCCCATGGCGAACATCACAGAAACAGTTTTTGGTTGTCACGGTGCTCAGTATTTTACAAGTTTGGATTTAGTAAAAGGTTACTACCAGATGAACTTGGAGGAGGGTAGTAGAAATTTTACAGCTTTTTCGACTGTCAGTGGGCAGTACCGTTTTAAAAGGTTAAGCTTTGGCTTGAAAAACGGACCTGCGGCATTCCAACGGGAAATGCAGAGAATACTTTCGGGGTTCAGTAAAGATAGAGTGGTGGTATATGTTGACGATGTATTATTGATTTCAGGAGAGTTTAAGGAACATCTGGTGTTAATAGAGCAGGTACTGCAGCGGTTTTGTGAAACTAACGTGAAGGTGAAAGTTAGTAAGTGTAATTGGGTGCAAAAAGAGGTACAGTTTTTGGGCCATATTATTGGTCGTACAGGTATTAGGAAGCTCCCAGAGTTTATGTCCCAAATTGACAAACTAGAAAAACCAAGTAACATCGGAGAATTGAGGAGATACTTAGGTATGATAAACTTTCAGCGGAAGTTTATAAGGAACTGTTCAGAGGTAGCGGCACCTCTTAGTGCATTAACCGGTGGTAAAAGGAAGGATCCGATAGTGTGGACGGATGAGAGAACAAAGGCATTTATGGACTTAAAAGAAAGAATGAAGGAATCGGTGGAGTTGGCGTTTCCGAATTTCTCACCAGAGGCCAAACAGTTAGAGTTATTTGTGGACGCCAGTGGATTTGGTATGGGAGCTGGGCTGTGCCAGGAACAAGGAGGTGAGAGAAGGGTGATTGCTTTTAATTCACATTCATTCAATTCTTGTGAGAGGAGAGCCTCAACCATCGAAAGAGAACTTCTTGCAATCAGGTGGGGGGTGAAAAGTTTTAGATCATTTTTGTTAGGTCAGAATTTTATTTTATATACCGACCACCGACCTCTGGTATATTTACATACTATGAAGCTTATTGATAGTAAACTGGCACGGGTATTAGACGATCTAAGTGAGTACAGTTTTGAGGTGCGGTATTATCCGGGTAAAGATAACATTTTTGCGGACACTTGGTCCAGGTGCCATAGGAGTGAAGATCAGGAGGAAGAACCAGCTGATCCATATGCCCTTCCTGGAGGGTTAATCATAATGAAATTAGTTCCCGGTGGAGCGGACTCCTTATTTATTAGTTTAAAGGCTGTTTTGGAGGATGTGCAGGTACAGGGTACCGTACAAAATCACAAAGTGTTAAGAGAGATATTAATGGATACACTTATAGAAGATCGGAAGTTGTATGGTGTAGAAAAGAAACAGAAGTCGTTGAAGTATTTGAGGGCATTGAGGATGCCTGGTAGAGAACCGGTACCAGAAGTGTTGTTAGTGGCAAGTGACATGTTTAAGGTAAAGATCTGGTTACATCATGGTACGTGTTGCTCGGTGGTGTACTTGGGTCCTAAAGTAGGAAAGAAAGAAAATCTTAAAAGTGTACACATACAGGTGCTTGGTGGTACACATTTTAACCCCTTAAGAAGTGATGGAACATTTAATGGTAATGATATAAACAGCATGGTTGATGAACTCCCATCTCAGGAAGAATTACAACAGGAGGAAGAGGAAGTAGAGGATTCCGAAAATGAGTTAAGTGAGGATCCTGGAAATAACTTGGTGCATTATGGTACAGATGAAGGTCTGAACATAAACTTGATGATGCGGGAGAGGTGCCATATATCACGATTAAGTTGCAACCATGTATTGGGAGGTGTAGCTTGGCAGGAGGTTTGTATTGGTGAGGTACGCAAGTGTGCGTTTTTAGATACAGGTGCAGTCATAAGTCTGATACAAGAAGGTGTGGTTCAGGACCTGGAGAATTTCGGGCATATTCGAAGAAAATGGTCAATAAAATTGACACTTAATGGAGTCACTACAGGTATTGTGGAGTGTAACATGGCTGTAGAAATTGAAATTAGCACCTTATATCGGCGGGTGGTGTTACCATTGGCTGTGGTACAGAACGGATACATTCCAGCATGTATGCTGTTGGGTATGAATTATTTGAAGGAGGTAGAGGCTGAACTGGATTTTGGTGAAGGGATAATCTCTCATGGAGATGATGCAGATAATGTAAGTGATACGTTTCTGACAACAGTGGGAGTGTATAACGTAATGGTACAGGGTGGAGGTGTAAGTAACATAATATCGGTTCATGACATCACTAGGCTGCAAGAAAGATCAGAGGTAGTAAGGATACTGAGACAAAAGGTGAGAAGAAAGCAGTTAATAACGAAAGGAGATGTGCTGCTTAAAGAATTTTATCGGTATCGAGACGACTTTCGAATGAACGGGTCCATTTTGGTGAAAAGGATGGGAACAAAGTATTTTAGCGCAGTCATTGGGTTCCAACAGTTGGTTAGTGTGTGTGTGGTAACACATAGGAACATGGCGCACGTTGGAAGAGACAAGTTGATGGAATTGGTGTCCAAATATGTGTGGCACCCGAGAATGTCATCAGTGGTGCAAGAGGTTTGTAGAACTTGTCCAAAGTGTCAGCTTAATAAAATCGACCATCAAGTAGTATTCCCGCCTATGTGGAAGATAGAGGTCAGGAACCCGTTTGAGTTAGTAGCAGTGGATGTGATGGCGATGCCAAAAACAAGAAGAGGTAACGTGGCTTGCTTGGTCGCAGTGGACCATTGTAGTAAGTGGGCGGCGGTGAAACCGTTGAAGGATAAGTCGGCAGGAAGTGTGGCCGACGCTTTTGAATTCCAGATGTTACCAGCGTTTGTGCGGCCACCTTATAAAGTGTTAACGGATAACGGGGTGGAGTTTAGAAGTGGTAGGTTTGAGAAAATGCTTCAGGAGTATGGAATAGAACACATCTACAGCAGCCCGTATAAGCCAGCGAGTAACGGGGCTGTGGAGCGTGCAAATAGGACCTTTGCTGAATTCCTGAGGAGTATTATGGAGAAGAATATTGATTGGGACAGTTGTCTGCCAAGAGCGGTGCTTGTGTATAACAATACAAAGCATGCAGAGCTTGGAGTGTCCCCAGTGGAAAAATTGATGGTGGAGAAGCATGAGAAGGGTAAAGTGGTACCGATTCCGAGAGATCAGCAGGAGAAGTGGCGTGAAGGACACCCAAATTGGTTACCGTACGCGGTAGGGGTGAGAGTGAAAAGAAAAATTGTTACAGTGGATAGGAGTCTGAACAGAAAACTGAGCGAGAAGTATGAGGGTCCGTTTACAATAACTAAGGTTATTTCAGGAGGTATGTCGTATGACATTAAGGGTAAAACTAAGACTGCAAGAGCACATTACTCTCATTTGAAGGTTTGGGCGGATCCCCCAGAGTATTTGAGACAATACTTCAAGTGTGAAGAGGTGGATTGGGATCCGAAAGAACATCAGTTAGAGGTGGAAGAAGTGGAAGAGGTACCAGAAATAACAATGGAGTGTGTACCACGGTACAGACGAACATCACCAGAGTTAGAACTTCCAAAGAAGCAAGGGTCGAAAATTAAAGAAGCTTGGCGTTTGTTAAAACAGATGGCAATGAAAGAAGGTGGCAAAAAGAGTATATCAGTACAAACGGAGGAACTTGTGGGTGAGACTAAAGGAACCCAAACGGAAGATTGCGATACGGTGCCTTCACCCATCGATGCTAGTGAGTATCGCGACTGGTTCGATGAAGAGGAGGTGGATGGTGGTATGGAAAGTGACTATGATATTAGCAAATTTGTAAAATCACTGAGGTTTCCGGAAAATAGCTACTCGTTGGGAGTCCATATTAGTGACGAAAGTGGTGACGAAGTAGACTTCATTATGGAGCAGGAAGTGGAACCAACTATGAATCAGGAGGTGGACACTAATAAAGGTCAAGAGGTGGACTCGGTCATACAACAAGAAGTAGAGGAACCAGTGGTGGAGCGGATAGAAGATGTAGAAGAAGTCAACATCATGGTGACCAGTCCGGATGGTTCCGAATATAGACCACGGTCTATATATGATGAGTTATTGGAAGTGGGTGAGTTACCTGATGCAATGATAATAGGTATTGGGAGTGAGGAACAAGAAAAGAGTTTATCGGATTCAGATGTATATACGGTACCAATGACCAGGTCGAGAGGACCCGTGCCAGAACAGCCGAATGTGATGAGGAGGGTCATTGAATACGAAAGGAGAACTGAGGCACGAAGAAGGGCATCAACGGGACAAATGAAGTGAGGTTCAGTGGTTATTTAGTGGTA
>JABUQX010016484.1:22500-25000 GCA_015478945.1 Trachelipus rathkii | reverse complement strand
GAGTGGATAGAGTTAGATGTGCAGGTGAGATCATTAATGAAAGTAGGAATAAAGTAGGAAATAAGACAGAACCCTGAGGAAAACACCACTATTGACAGAAAAAAGAAGTCGCCCCATCAACAAAAGCCATAATTGAGCGATTTTGAAAGAAAACTAGGACATAAGTAAGCAAAGAGAAGAAGGAAACCAAAAGGAGGGGAGCTTGGAGAGCAGTGACGAGTTGCCATACCCGGTCAAAATGCCTTGGATATGTCAAGCACCCCACACAAGTCTCCCCGTAGTTTCTTAAGACGGAAAACCATAAATCAGTTTTAGATAGGAAGTATATCGCCAGTAGACCTCGAGCGCCGAAAGCCGTACTGGCGATCGAAAAGAAGTGAATGAGACTCCAGAAGATCGAAATAAGAGTTGAGTAGGGTTTCAAAGATCTTTGATAGAAAATACAAGTGAGAGCTATTAGGCAATAGATAATAGAAGGTCAGAGCGGCTTCCTTTTTCCGGAATAGGTTGGACATGTGAGTGTTCAACACTGAGAAAGTATTAGTATTTGAGACAGAGAATATAGTGAACGATGGGGGGGGGAGAATATATATATATATATGATATAATATAATATATATATATATATATATATATATATTATATATATATATATATATATATATATATATATATATATATATAATATACTATATATATATATATATATATATATAATATATATATATATATATATATATATATATATATATATATATATTAAAATAAGTTCGTTCCTTCTAAACCGTTTTCTTTTTCTAACGTTTTCTGTAGTTCGATTCCAGGATTAACTTTAACATTTAAAATCAATCTAAATTCACAGATGCCGTCTCCGCCATCCGATATGGGCATGAAACTGCCGCCATTTTTTAATGGGTTAAAAGCGTTATTTAATGGCGATTATTCTTTTTCGTTTTAATTTTGCATAATAATTTCATTTTTACTTTGACCAACTTTTAGAAAAAAAAAAATAAGAGGAATTTTTAACGTAAACATCACGAAATTGCAAAAAATAGATCGTTTATATAATGTTAACTCGTGCTGAGCACGGTAGCACGAGTGGCAGGAGGTCGCCTCTGATATAATATATATATATATATATATATATATATATATATATATATATATTATATATATAATATATATAATATTATTATATAATATATATATATATATATATATATATATATATATATATATATATAGGCAGCTTCCGAAAAGCAACATGCATTAAACAAAAAACTATAACAAACTACAGGAAAATAAATAAAAGTTTATTAATCAGGAGACATTTTTATCCATGAAATTAAAAATAAAATAAAAATTACGCTTTTGAAAATTGCTAAAAATGTTGGAAAATCTGTATGATAATGAGAAGAAGAACGAAGAAGAACGAAGGACTCCATCACTTCGAGTGAGCGTCAAAGATGCCAAATGTCAAATATTTTTTTAACTAAAAGATATCCCAAGGGTAAATCACAAAGATGGACAGAGTTGGGGTTTCTCGGCCTACCGGGGGACGACGGGGGGGAATTCGTCCCCCCTCTGTTCCTCTGCTGCTCGAACCCCCTAAAAAGGAAATAAACAAAAAAATTAACTTTTTTCCAGAGCATAATAAAAAACAATATTTGGCAACCCTTGCTCTAGCACTACTGCAGAAATGGAAAGTTTGATGAGAGCGTACTCTACGACGTTAATGAGAGCTTAGCTGCCAGACCAAAGATTATACTAATATTTAAGGTGTTATTAATAAATATTTGAATAAAATAATTTTTTTTTAAGTTTCATCGATGAAATTGCTTGTTAAAATCAAAAATGTTATTTATTTTCCTGTAGCTGTTATAGTATTTTAGTTACATGCATGATGCTTTTGGGAGGCTGGCCTACTATATATATATATATATTATATATATATATATATATATATATATATATATATATATATATATATATATATATATATATATATATATATATATAGTATATATATATATTTTATTATTATATATATATTATAATTATATATTATGTATGAAAACTAAAGAAAATACCCGCAAGATATATCTAAAACTAAGATAGGTACAAGAAAACTAATTACATATATGGAATCAGCGTATGAAATTTGTATGAAAAAACGGGATTTTTTTTTTTTCAACTAAAAGAATACCCTAGGGTAAACCGCAAAGGTGAAAATAGTCGGGGTCTCTCGGTCTCCTGGGGGACTACGGGGGGGACTTCGTCCCCCCTCTGTCCCACCGTCGGCTCGAGCCCCATAAAAAAAATCATACGCTGATTCCAAATATGTTATTAGCATTTAAAAAAAATCCTTTTTTTTCATACAAATTTCATATGCTGATTATATATGTGATATTAGATCTATTTTCCTATCACTTTTGAAGATATTTAAAAAAAAAATTCATTTTCCATACAAATTTCCTACGCTGATTCCATATATGTTATT
>JABUQX010016484.1:0-17500 GCA_015478945.1 Trachelipus rathkii | reverse complement strand
CAAATTCGAAATTTTCCTCCTGCAGGAATCTTGAACCCATTTAACCTGTTGTAAAAAGGGTGACTCCTCTCAACTCTTTCTTTTGTATTATTATTAACTATCACTCGTTTGCCAAAGTTTTCAATCTCTCCTAAACTGGAATATTAGGGAACATCTTACTTCTTCTAATCTTACTTCAAATGGCCAGTGTGATTTCTTTAAGAAATCTTTAGATCCTCTTTTCCCTTTTCTACAAGCTTTGGTTCTCTAATCTTCTGCATTTCGGTGAAACTTTTGCTGTGCAGTTGGACATTTGATAGACTTTTGATAGAATGTGGCGCAAACTCACCTCGTATCTATCTCTTTGTTCATCTTTCGGTTCCTCTATAGTAGCTATTGTTGACAATCACATTTATTCTACTAAATCTAGCAATAATGGTATTAATGGGTGAGGCCTATTTTATTTATCACTTTCTGACTTTATTTACCATCCACTTTTATATTGATAAAGCTACCCTCCTTATTTGTTTTAAAGGTATACCTCAAACTTAATAACTTTCCATTTGGTCACCGTTTTGTTTTATAACACGTTTTTTTTATTTATTCTTTATTTTATCATTTTTTATATATTCTTTTTTATTAACAATTATTTCGCAATAAAAAATATAAAAAAAAAACAAATGAGTAGTTTACTTTAACAAATCCAATATCATTTGCTTAAGTAAATAAACATTTCTTATATTTTGAAAATTATTGTTTTACCTGACTTTTAACAGCAATCAATGAATGTATCTTTTAATTCATGGTTTAATTTTATAAACTACCTAAACTACTACAAAAACTAAGTTTTTGTATGGTAGTAAGTGTTAACTGGTATTTATAAAATTGTGATTTGCGAATAAATTAATTCATCATTAATGTCATTAATATGCTATAACTTATCAGTTATCATCATGAGGAATAAAACTTAAGAACTTTTGAAAGCTGAGAACTTGAGTTAAGAATAGTTGTTAATTTATTTGTATCTAACTATTCAAACACCTTCATATTGTTTTCTTCTATACCACTGGAAATTTTGAGAAGATTAATTTATATATATATGTACGACTAAACCTCGTTTAAATTTTAATGGGAAAACATACATTAAAGAAAATAGAGTATCTGTTGGTTCATCTTTAGTACCGACTTTCGCGGGTTTCTACATATCATTAGTAGAAAACAATGAAAACGCCCCTTCCAACCTTATCTTTTACATTCATTACGTAGACTTCACCAATATAATATTTAACTACCCGGAATATGTTCAAGGGTTCAAATCAAAAATATAGGGTCTTAGTATCCAAAATTCTCTAGTTCCCCAGTAAGATTTTTATTAATTTTTGTTACTATTTTCATATTTCATGCAGTTTATTTTTTTTCCATTTAATTATTTTGATAATTGTGTCTTATTTTTAAAGTATAATGCACACTTTCCAACTTCTATGACTGTAATCTCAATAAAAATGGATCAATGAGCTACTTTTGGCTTTGAGTTATCTATGTGTTTCGAGATTTAGTGGAATTAAAGAGAAATATTTCTGTATCATATGCTACAATTTTAAAAGCAATGTTTGTTTTCTTTCACTTTCAATCTAGGGGTAATATCATTGTACACAATATACTATACATTAGGGTGTAATGCCCATGAAAGTTCTGTGACCACTGGTTTAGACAATGCCTAATTAATTCTTTGGTCCATAAAGCTGAATAACTGTAAAATATGATTCTTCTTCTATATGGTAACGTATCTAGAGTCAAAAGTGCTATATAAAAGCCTTTTAGAAAATTTTTTTTTTAAAGTTTTAATGAAATTTAAAATGTATACATTTAAAAAAAAAAAAAAAAAAAATTTTAATAAAATTTAAAATGTATACATTAAAAAAAAAAAAAAAAAGGGTTCTGCCTACCTTGATTTACATGTATCTCACTGATAAAATTTGCTTTGAACATTAAAAATACTCTTTAATATAGAGAAAGAAGCATGTGTAAATTAATAAGCATGAAAAAAAGATAATCCAATCACCAATCCAATTCAGCCTATGATGTTAAATGTATTGCAAAAGAGAAACTCTAGCTAACATCTGATAGGCAAAATTATTTTAAAGTTACTATGTATCAATTATTTAGAATGGCAGAAGTGTCTCTTAAATTTTTAAGTCTGATAAAATTTGCTTTGAACATTAAAAATACTCTTTAATATAGAGAAAGAAGCATGTGTAAATTAATAAGCATGAAAAAAAGATATCCATCACCACCAATTGCCATGATGTTAAAGTATGCAAAGAAGAACTCTACAGACATCTGATATGCAAATATTATTTTAAATATGTATCAATTATTAGAATGGCAGAATGTCTCTTCAATTTTTAAGTCTGATAACATCACATGAAAGTTTTAATAATGTTAAAAGCATATATATTCCTTCAAACCATGAAACTTAGTTTTATTACTTAAAATCACTACTGCTTTATGACCATCTTAATTGTTTGATGAAGTACTTTAAACACTACAGTAACATGGAAGGTGATACCCAAAAATTCTTGAAACACCTCTCTCCCAAGTCCCAACCAACAATAAGGGATAGTAGTGAAGATTAATTATAGTTGTATGCATCTTACCCTTGGGTTAAGGAAAGAAAGAAAGGAGAAAAAAAAAAAAAAAAGCCAAAAAAAAAAAAAAAAAAGCCCAGTGGGTATTAAAATATATATATTTTGAAATCCATATCATTAATAACAAAAAATTTACCTAAATTACTTATTTCCTTAGATACCTACTAAAAATGAGTATTACATTCAGTTTTATTTAGGTAAGTATATTAAACAGGTATATACATGATCTGAACCAGTTGTCAGAAAACTTACTTGGGCATCATCCCAAAATTTATATATTTAGATACAATGATATTCCCTTCTAAATTTGAAAGTGAGGAACAATAAATTGCTTTCAAAATTGTAGCCTAGAGAATCCATAAAACACAAAGAACACTCAAAATAGTTTATTGAATCTATTTTTATTGAGAATACAGTCATATGTGCTGAAATATATGTATTATACTCCATAATCAGCTTTAAAAATTGAAACAAAATCAAAAATGAAAAATAAACTGCATGACTAAGAAATTATGGCATGTTGATTTCAAAGCAATTTGGACCCTATCTTAGAAATTCAATTTATTTCCATAGACCCGTAGTGAAACGATTATACAAACTATGTAAAGGAAAAAAAAAAAAGATTTAATTATAAGGTTTCAATTAATTAATAATCTTAACACTGTTATCTTAAGGCAAGGCTGAGGAGCCAATAAATTTTTATGCTGGCTCCACAATTTTAAAATTTCCTGACAGTTTTATCATTTTACCCCTTTCATGACCAAATTAAGTTTTAAATTGAAATAATTTGAATTTCTTGCAAACTATTTATTTATGATATATATATTATATAGCTATATAAAGTCAAAAAAAAAATATATATATATATTTTTTTTTTCAAGAAAGAAAACTTACTTAGGATAGAAAATAATTATCATTGAAAATTAAGTAAAACCTATAGAAAAAATTTACAGAGTGCTCATCAGACTAAAAAATGTGCCCCATCTGTCTTTCATTGAGGCTAGAAGCCTACTGAAATCTTTATTTTTGTTTCTAAGAATATTCCCATTTATCTGTTCTTTTTTGAGTTATTTGATGCAAAAAATAGTCCTTATGCACCAAGGAATAAGGTTGAAAATCTTAATAAAGATTTGTGGATTGAAATCCACACAGGGAACAAAGGGATTAAAATATGCAGTTCCAACTTAGAACCCCTTTTTTATATAATAAAGTTTTTTTTTTTGTTTTTTGCTCCAGCTCCACCAAAAAAAAATATTTCTGGCATCATGGCTATAAAACCTTGCCTTTGTAAGTCCTTGAAAGGAAAATAAAAACAACAAATTATAAATAAAGAAATAAAATAAAACTGCGAATTTACCTACTATTCTTCTTCTTAAAGCATAAGCAAATCCTCGTCCTCGCTTTCGACTAGGAGGAATTCCGGTTGGGGTATGTGCCATTATTGAGCAAGAAAAACCTGAAACAAATAAATAAATTAAAAATGATTGTTAATAAATTTTAATTATCGATTTATTAAAAATCTGCCTAAAATAGTTTGAAAATTAAAAGATATTTTATTGAGGTGCTTGTAAAGTATTGAGAAATGAAAAAAACTTACAACTACTATAATATTAAGTCTTCTGGATTCTACCATTAGAGAGAAAAAAAAAAAAAAAATATTTAAAGCTTTTGTTAAAAACCAATTATATATGATTTAAGTCCATTTGATTTTTTAATAAAAACCTTAAAAATCAAAATATTAAAACTGAAAAAAAAAAAAAAAATGTAAATAAATACTTTAATTTTAATATTACAATGGATTAATCTTTATCATATAAAATTAGTCAGCTTTTTATAAAGTACTTGAGAACATCTGAAAATCTCTGTACTTGTATTTGAACAATTCTAGAGTATTTGTACTTGTACCTGACAAAATGTACTTGTACTTAATAAACCCTTACCTGATATATATATATATATTATATATATTATATATATATATATATATATATATAATATGTCTATATAATATATATATAGTTATATATATATATATATTATATATATATATATATATATATATATACGGTATATATATTAGTGATTCAATGATTAAGTCATCATCATGGACAAAATCAGCATATTTTTTCTCAATCATCATAGTAGTACAGAGGGGTGTCACCTCCGATTGTTGTAAAAGTCACAGGATATTGCTCTAAAAATAATAATAATGAATAATGAAACGAAAATAATCGCTCTCTTTAGGAAAAAGGTAGCGTCGGGCGGGGTGACCGGGCCCGCCTCTTTAGGAGGGGTGATTCGGTCCACTCTAAATAAAATAAATAAATTTTTTGCTCATTTAATAGACACGCAGTAGTACTACAAGTTTTATTTAGATCATCTTTAATTCTAGAAAGTTTTTATATTTTTAAAAAATGATTAGAAATTAAATTCAAGACTCCATCTTAGGAATTTCAACTTTTTGAAAAATGTGAGTTTTTAACTTTGTTTTATGAAAATAAAAAATTGTGGATGGATTTTAATTATTTTTTTCAGTGATACACTCGAGTTGGTTAGCTTTAAAACTGCCAAAGTAAATTTTGATCCAACAGTATTAATGGGCAAAACACGGGGCTAAACTTGGTCGATTCACCCCCGCCGTAAAAATTGATGGAGGGGTGACTCGGACCACCATTGTTTTTCGTATTATTATTGATATTTTTATTACATATAATTAATTTAAATATAATAAAAAGTTACTTATATTAAGTGAATTTTTTTTTAAAAAAATGAAATTTTAATAAACAAAACGAATTCAAAAAAGTGTCCAAATTTTTGAGTGGAGAGGGGTGAATCGGACCACCTTATTTTATTCTTATTTTATTTATCATTATTGACATTTTTATTACTTATTACAAATTTTAATATGATAAATAATTATTATATTAAGTAAAAATTAAAATATAAAATTGAATTTATACGTAAAAGAGGAATTTAAACAGATGGTCTGATTCACCCCTCAATGGTGGTCCGCTTCACCCCTCCAAGGTCGGGGTGACTGAGCGTTATTCAAACTTTAATAAAACTATTTTATTAGAATTACATTATTATTTTTTTGTGTGCTTATGACTGACTATAGGGCCTTGATTTTCAAAAAAAAAAATTCCAAAAAGTGCATTAGGGGAGAGTCAGGAGACCAAGTTATGCCTAAGGTGGTCCAAGTCACCCTGCCTGACGCTATAGCCTCTCAAAGTTATTAAAACTCTCATAGGATTTTCTTATAAATTTTTTTTTTTTTTAAATCATAGGATATGCTCTAAAAAAAATAATAATGAAGCTTAAAAAAAACGAAAATGATTTAAGTCTTTAATAAAAAACGTTAGAGCCTCTCAAAGTTTAAAACTTTCCCATAGGCTTTCTTATAAAAAAAAATTAGTGAGCCTCGTGCTCATTTTAGGGCCATCCTAGTTCAGGTTATGATAAGATTTGTTAATTCTACATAGATTTTCTTTGTGTATACCTAACAAAAACTTATAACCTGAACTAGAGGGCCTGAAATGAGGCCTAACCATGATGGATCAAAAATGAAAAGTCTATGGGAGTTTGCACAATTTTGAGGCTGTAACTTTTTATAATAAAGTGATGATTTTGGTTTTCATTATTTTTTTAGAGTATATCCTGTGATTTCTATAAAAATCGAGGGTGACACCCCTCTGAATTACTATTATCCTTAGAAACCTTACATTTAAGTCCCTGGTCTAAATAATTTAGTAATAGTCAAGCTCAACAAATTCTGACGAAATATCAATATTTTTTCCCTGATAATATGCTTTTCTTATAAGCCTATATCTTTCAGTCCCATATAAAAGTACAAAAACAGTGGTACCAAATCTCTCATATATAAATTTAATCAATCTACCAAGTTTTTTTTTTGTTTAAATTCGTTTTAGGACCCATTAAGTATAGGTTATGATAAGTTTTAATTATATACAGTAAATGTGTCTACTAATTAACCAAACTTATCATAACCTCACTGATTTTTGGAATATAAAAAGAAATGATATATGAAAACAATGAATAATGTTACTTATAAAAAATATCGTAAATTTGGCAATTTTTTAATAATATTTGGCAGAGTTGCTTATAGGAATATCAAAACCGATTGATTTTTAAAAAATAAAAAAAATTTTAGAATCTGAACTCAACTATTATCAATCATTTACATATATGAGGAACATAAGCCATATAGACTTTTCGTAGCATTATATTTAATATATTTTTTATATTTTTGCAACAAATTTGGTATTCCACACCATATTAGGCCTGCTCTAATCCATTTCAGAGTATTTTGTACTTGTAATTTCTATAACTTAAGAATTCTGCGAAGATCGTAAAGGAAACTTTAACCAAATTTGATAAATTTATTATACAAAAATAGTATTTTGCGCTTCATTAGGCTAGTTCATCCATTTCATCATCTTTTGTCCATGGTTTCAATAGGCCTACTATAATAATGTCTCACCAAAACTAAGAAATTACTTTTTTTCATGTTTCTCCTTCATTTGAATTTTGAACACAGTTCCAATTTATACTCACATTAAGTTTTCAGAAAATCTTGGTTGATGGCCAAATTAAACCACTAAGATTAATTTTTACATAAAAACGACTTAGAAAGTTTCATAGCCTATTTATCAATATAGCCTAATAAAAAAAAAAATTATAATGTTCATATTTCATTTAATATCAATATTTTTTCAAATCTTTCAGTAGGCTAGCCTTATTCTTTGTGTTGCTACATGTCTTTCTATGCATATGTTAATTAAGTCAATGTTCACTCCATATAACCAATTAAATTCTTTTGTCACCTTCAGATCATAACATAACATAGACTTCAAAGTCTAATAAACATATTAATAAAAGCAGTCAAAATCTCCAAATATTTCACATAAAGATTACAGACTAAAAAGCACAAACTCAAAATCTAGAGAAATAGTTTAAAAATACTTCGTTTTCTTCTTTAAAATGTATTCAGCGCTTCATTTAATAAAAAAAAAATCGAACATAGTTTAATAATCCATTTCAAATTTTAATGAATCATATAATTTTTATTTGAAAAAAATTATATCAATTATAGGTAAAAATAATTCACTTAAATAAAAATTTAAATGAGTACATTTAAAAGATATTTTAGCATTGCAAGCACATGTACTCTTATAGCAATTAAGATTTATAATTAAAACTTCCTACTAATAAAATTCTTATTGGATACGTGAATGAAATCTAACTGGCTAGTATCAAAGTTCAATGATACTTTTTTAATGAAAAAAGATAGTATATGAAAATTTAATTTTCATAATTAATTATCTATGCTATATTTCCATAAAAATAAAGATATTTTTCAATTTGTGAAAATTGTAATTTTATAGAAAATAAGGATCTTGTCGAATTTTTCATATATTAAAATTTTATCTAGGTTTAATAAGTAACCAGCCAGTTCATTTTTTCTTTAATTTTTTTTTGTATATATATATTGTTTTTACTAATTTTTCATATTGTTGCATTGTTTTTATCATTTTTTTTTTCAATTTTCATCAGCTTTAACCATATTATAGAATATATAGGTATAATTAAAATTATAGTACTTCAAAGTTCAATCTAATGTTATAATTTTCTGACCATTTTGTGAGTGCGTGAGTTTACTTTTTCGCGGCAAGTAAAACAAATTTAATATGACTTCGTATATAGCAAAAATTTATTTTTATTATTACAAATATTTTTAGTATTTATTGTGGTAAAAAATATTTTTAAGGAAATTGAAAAATATGTTTTACAAATATTAGGTTAAAGTCCAGATAGCCCGACATCTTTGGGAAAAAAAATTTAATGTTGCCAGATTATGCAAGTTATTTGTTTGTTGTGCTCGAAATGATAGAAGTAAGTAGTAGGCGTACAGATTTAGAGCTGACACCTATTTCTCGAAGCCTGTTTGAGCTATCGTAATGAAACTTTGTATATGTTCTATTGGTATGTTAAACTGATCACACGCGAGATTTCAAGTCGCTAGGTTGATATTAGGGGGTAGCTGTCCCCGAGACTGAAGATGCACAAGTTTGGGCCCCTTATTTAAAGAAAGACTTAGATATGCTAGAGAGAGTGCAACCACAGTCTAATAATATAGTCAACGCAATGTCAAAAAAACCGCCTTACTTGTAGTAAGCGTATAGTAGAAACCAACGAACGAACGAACATCGTGTGCGAAAGAAAACGTACATTGGAACATAATCTATTAATATTATGTTTAATTATTTTATATATATATATATATTAAAAAAATATATATATATATATATATATATATATACTATATATATATCTATTATATATATATATTATATATATAAATATATATAATATATTTTTATATTTTTATATATATATATATATATTATATATATATATATATATATATATATACGTATATACTGTATATATAGATAAGGGCTTATTTTATTTATTTATTTTTTACTATATCGTTAAGAAATAATCGATTTTTAATTTTCCAACTTTAAGTATGTTTCTTTAAAGAAAAGATAAATATAAAATAATAGGCCTGCAAAATTTCAATATTTGTAACATTTGTTTTTGGACCGAAATATCAATTATTCGACAGCCACGATTTCATGAAACTTATATAAAATGTTTGAAATGATTCTGTGCAAAAAAACGATATCGTAAAACAAAAAAAAAAAAAAAAAAAAAAAAAAAAAAAAAGTAAAATGAGCCTGAAAAAGTTATAAAGTCTCCAAATTTCATTTTTCTAAGTCCAATTTAACGTCAGATGCCTTTAAAAAAAAAAATAAAAAAATTTTATAGGCCATTTTATAGCAATTCCCTTAGGTTAAATGAAGTCAAAATAATTAAGTCAATTTTTTACAAAATTTAGAGAGTTGTTTTGATAATTCTCAGGTGTAAAATGTTTTTTAGTTGTAACTTCAAAATATTGTTCCTTAATCTGTTGACTTAAAATCGTGGCTTGGCAGTTGAATTTAATAAAATTTTCTGATTGATAACAACAGCACCATATTAAATGTTATTTTCTTACCATAAAAAATTACTAAAATTCCCTGCTCAAATCTTT
Source organism: Trachelipus rathkii (assembly GCA_015478945.1). NCBI lineage: Eukaryota > Metazoa > Arthropoda > Malacostraca > Isopoda > Trachelipodidae > Trachelipus > Trachelipus rathkii. The sequence continues at coordinate 7,756 of JABUQX010016484.1, read as the reverse complement.
CCCGGGTCCGTTTTTATGAGAATCAAGTCCAGGCATGAGAAAATTGTCACCAAATTTGCGCGATATTTTTGGGTCAACTTTAATAAATTCAAAAAAATATATGTTGATAACATAAAATCACAGTTTAACATAATTAAACAAAAAATAAGTTTTGAATTTGAGATGATTCAATATATTTTCGCCATTGATAGGACAAGCTGCGTCATCTGACCCAATTTCTGAGGCTTTTTTAAGCTCGAAAAAATATAATAGTATTAAATATTTATAAAAATTAATGATTAAGATGGGCAAAACAAATTACTAAACATTTCAACATTATATCAATATTATACAAAATGGTATTAAAAAAACACCGAAAGAGCTTTCAAAATAGGGTCCTAATAAAAGGCTTTTGTTTACTAAATTTAGTTTAAAAAAAATTCCGCATTAATGACGCACTATAGCAAATTTATTTATGATGGAAAATTTTCAGTTTGCTTTTGACTTTAGTATTAAGATTGTGGTGCAACGTAGCAAAAGGATGTTTTCTGGGTTTGAGGGTAAGAGCTATGAGGAGAGGCTGAATGAGTTTAAGGAATGTTTTCTGTAGAAAAGCGATTTCTCAGAGGGGACATGAATTCAAGTCCTACAAAATATTTACATCTATTGATAATCCAGAGAGCAATAAATTTTTCATAGTAGAACATGGGACAGGTGACCAGGGGCATAATAAGAAAAATTAAGAAGAAAGCATGACATCTTGATATAAGAAAAGCATGCATTCAGTATAGGGTTGTTAATTTTGGAAAGGTCTGCCAGAGGAGGTTGTTGAGTGTGACTCGATGCAACATTTAAGAAAGGGTTAGATTTGTTTATGGATGGGTGGGTATCATATAATATTTGACGAAGCAAATTGGCGGGTTTTTTAAGTTATAGTACGTTATAAATGTTAGATGGCATGGGTGACCATAACTTAGTTATTAATGCATGTGAATGGTGTTTGGGTATCATATTATATATCATTAGTTTTTGACTAAGCCAATTTGGTGGATTTGTAGTTACAACAAATTGACAAGCCCTAGGGTGCTTGCTTTCTGGATTTGCATGAGCATGTTTGGGTAGTGGGTTGACTGGTGGTACAGTCTCGACAGGTCCATGTGACTTTTTACTGTCTCTATAATTTCTTAATGTCGTTAATGTCTTTAATGAAATTATGTGTTTTACGCCCTTTTGACGTTTCCATTTCCGAACGTTCGATTTAGGCCTAAATAGAATTGAATAATTATTATTATTATTATTATTATTATTATTATTATTATTATTATTATTATTATTATTATTATTATTATTATTATTATTATTATCTATTATTTATTATTATTATTATTTTATTATTTATTATTATATATTGACGTCGAAAATACGAACCCTGAAAGGGTTCGTATTTGAGTCGAAAACTATAAAAACTATTATATACTTCCACATATATATCTTCTATTTTGCTTATTTAGTAGTTTATTTTGAGGATATAAAAAACTATTATATATATACTTTTCATTATTTCTTCTTCTATTTTTTATTATGTTTGTACCGTATTTGAACGTGAGTTACACAAACAATCGTATAAGTATCAACTTATATTATCTTAATAATATTTTAGTGGAATTTGTATCTTCCAATATTGGGTATAATTGACAAGATTCACTAAACGCCAAAAAACACTATAGTCTACTTCAAATTCAATAGCGGTCCCATTTAATCGTGCTTGTGAAATCAAAATTTTAATAATCAAAAATGTAAGGTGTTAGGAGGTAAATTGTAATTTTCCCTTTCTCAACCTTTATCAACCTACCTGTATTCTCTTTATCTCTTACTCACCTATTTCAACTTAACCTAATAAGTTATGTTAGTTATCATAATAAGGCACAAGGCTAGTTATGCTAAAATACTACTTAAGAAATTCCTCAAGACCAAAAAGTCTTTGAATAACCACAAATCAAGGTAAGGCCGTTAATGTAAGTTGCACAATTATAAACCTTGTACAGTTAAGTTTTAAGTTTTAAGAACATTTAAAACTTTTTTGATTATTTTTATCATAAGTTTAAATTAAATTTTCGTCAGGATTGTGTAAACTATAATAGTTTCTCCAACGAACGGGTTTGTGCAAGTTCTTGATACTCCGTGTAGCAATATTGCAAATGTATAATCAAACTAACTCCGAAGCTTTAATAGCAGTTTCGATATTTTGATGTATTATTACGTACAAAATCAATTTACAATTAAGGTTATTAGAGACGGTAGAAGCCACAGGGGCCTATCGAGACTAGTCCTATGGGTGTTTTTGCCTAAGTTTAGTTAGTCTTAGTGTATTTTAATTCAAAATTGGCAATGAGAGTTTTAGATAAGCGAATGCATCATTTGCCTAACGCTTCATTATAGTGATTTCCTAAGAAACATTCAAAGCTCAAACTTAGGCTAGGTCATTTTTCAACCTAATTTTTTTTTTTTTTTTTTTTTTTTTTTTTTTTTTGTGGTTTCTAAACTTTTCAATAATCGCCTTGTAATTTGGCCTGGTGCTAGGCCATATCTCATTTTTCCACCTAAAAATTTCATTTCAAAGTTAGGCATTCTAGGCTTAGATCACTTTCAACTTCAAATTTTTAAGTTTTTTTTGGTCTAATAGACCTTTTCAAAATTAAATAAAAAAATTGGCCTGGTGGTAGGCTATATTTCATTATTTCATCTTTCTTCAAGTTTCATTTGTCCTTGGGGTCATTCTAGCCAAATTTCAGCGAAAATGGTCTGACCGCAGAGATACAAGCCCTTTTTGATAGAGTTAATAAAAAAATCTCAGCCTATAGTTCAAACCATTTCATCCCTCAAGCGACAAGTAGATATTTATCTTAGTCCGATAGAGAGTAGGCCCTACACGATATATAAAAGATAAGATGCAGTTTATGTAAAAATCTTGGTGGAGAAGTAGAGTCTGTTAAAGAATATTAAACAAAAAGATACAAATATTATAAAAAATATTTAAATGATAATAAAATTGACTCCTCATTCCTGAGTTTCATAATAAGGAGTTGTGTAGTCAGATCATACCAATGCTCATTAAATCAAAATTAATTGAATTAAAATCTTTTTTAAGGATCAAAATGCCACCCCTCCAAAAAATACTTGCTTTCATTTCAGTGAATCTGTTTTTAAGGCTATAAAATTTGTGGTTTCTTTGAGGGCAATGAAGCTGATAAGTTTGCTTATAAAAACCTTCATCTTCAAATTAAGAGTTCCTTAGATTTACAGAAAAATTTAAGTTGAAAATACCAACTTCATTGCTTAAAAAATAAATTAAAGGATTGCATACTCTCTGATTCAGAATCTTTTTCTATTAGTGATAATAATTAATGAATAAGGCTCTTGAACCTTTAGAAAAGAGTTTTTAGACGAAAAATTCATCATTGATGAAAATCGTTAAAAAATAATTTCTGTTCTTAAAACTTTTGACCCAACATATAATGCGACAAGGGTTTACTTAAAGATATCAGGACATTAATATATGAATTTGAGAGGTTATAACCTCAAATATCTTAAGGAGGCTACAGGATTAGTAATACTTAGCCACATAAGTTTTATCAAAATTAACTAATGTGGTAGTAAAGGAAATACTAGCAAGTTGAATACCAATTACCCCATTTTAAATCAATATTTAATCTTATATTGAGTTATCAAAAATATTGTTAAAACGTTAGCTAATTATAAAGTTCCTCATTCCCTAAAAGTCCTCCCATAAATAATTCAGATTCAAATTTTGAAAAGATCAATAGTCCGGCAAAAATAAAATTTAATTTAGAAATTAATGAAAATCAAAGGGCGAATGAGTCCTTAAAATCTTATAGGCCTGATTCCAATTCTGCTTTGCAATATTAAAACTCATACTAATGAAGTTAGTGGAAATGAAGCTTATCATGGTATTTCGGTTCTTCCACTTCCAAAATTAAAGTTATTCAAATCAGTGTAAGTTTGTTTCATCGCCAAGGTCCATGTTGATGATCAAATTGCAATGTTTATCAAGCTTATGTGTTAAGAATTAAAAGGTGTAAATCTATGGCCCCAAATGTTCAATGGTACTGAACTATATGCAGATATGTCTGGACTTTGAAGGAGCAACTTTCTTCAGTTGCCAAGGTTTGCAATAAGAATAAGTTCATATTACAGCTCTTTGTAAGCAAAGGAAAAGTTCACCCTCACAAATGTATGTCTTAGTTTTAACCAATAACCACCAACAATTTATATTTGTTGCCATCAATTAACTACACAGGATTGCGGGTGAGGTAAGTTTTTCGGCTTCAAGTTCGATGCGTAGTCGACTGTGGCTTCTACAGAGGTCTACTTCCTAAAAGAAGTGCCTTTGAGCAACTCAATATATCTGTAGACGAATCATCAAAGCTCTCATACGATATAAAGAACCTATTTAGGTGTTACCCCCCGCAGTTTGAAAGAGACTGTCTTTGTATATATATGGACCAGTCTTGTTTCACCCCTCCTCTTTTGGTTGATGAGGATCTTCATTAGTTACGAGATTAAGTTCGTAGATCAGGCTCTAATTAATTTAAAAATTAAATTTATAAAGTTGGCTGATTCTGGCTATAAAGAGTCTAATAGCTCATTTTTTTGATTTGATGCCCTAATAGGCATTGATTTAAAAGAGTATTTCCCTCACTAGAATTGATTAAATGCATGAGTGGATCTGCTTTTAAAGTTAGAGATGGTTCTATTATTCAATTTGGAAATATTACTAATTTTTTATACAAAATCAAATAGAGAATAAAAATACACATAGTTGTTCAAAATCATAGTCATATTCAAAATCTAAATAAAAATCAATTGCCAGGTTAACCATACTTTGGTCAATGCAGTCTTAAACCTGTACATTACTTATTTTAATCCTTTAAGTCACATCCTAATAATTCAGCAGGTAGAGCAAGGTTGACAACATGTTAAATTAGAGTCCTTAGTATTGAAGGTATTGCATATATAAATCTGAACGATGATTTGAAACAGATTGAAAACTTCAACAGGTAGTATAGTGTTCAAAGACGGAAAATATCATATAGATCTTCATGGATTGAAGATAAACTTCCCTTGTTGCCATCAAACTATAACATTTCTACACTGACATAATATTCAAATGAAATTTAGAAAGAAAAGATTTAATTAAAAGCCAATGATGATGTCTTTCAGCAACAGTTAGCAGATGGAATATTAAAGAGTTCAAAATATCCTCCTCTGAGTATAAAAAATATAATTTGGGTTCCTCACAGACCTGTTATCAAACTAATGAACAAGTATCAACAAAGTCAGGCCTGTGTGTTTAACTGTTCTCTTAAAACTAATTCTTTACCTCTCTAAATGAGGCAGCCTATACTGGACCAGATCTTATGTCTTCCCTATTAGGCCATTTATTCCGGTTCAGATCAATTCAGTTTGTTTATGTTATCGGATATAAAACAAGCCTTCCTTCAGATTAAGTTGAAATCATCGAAAACCGCAATCGCTTTTGCTTTTTTTTGAACAGTAATGGTCAATTAAAGGCTTATCGATACTCAACCATTGTTTTTGGTATCACATCCTCACCTTTCATTCTCAATTATATCATCAAGCATCATGCTCAGTCCTATGAGGATGATGCATGTACTCAGATTTTGTTGAATAATATTTTTGTTGATAATTTAATTATTAGTGGCAATGATCTACAACCCCTAAAAGAACTTTATCATGAATGCAACAAAAGAATGGAAGATGGTGTTTCCATCTTAGAAGTTGGGACTCTAATAATGATCATTAAGAGCTGTTATGGAAGGAGAGGGTAGAATAGTTTCAACATCAGGAATCAGAAGATAAGGGTTCTTGGATATCTTTTTAATCCTCTTACAGATAAGTTAAAACTAGCAAAGTTTTCAGTAAATGCTGGTGCAAATACCAAAAGATTGTTGTTATCTGCTGTGTCCAAGGTTTTTAATCCTTTAAATATCTTTTTACCCTGTAACTTTAAGAGGTCGGTATTAATTAGGAAATTATGGCAATTAGGTCTCAATTGCGATGAAAAGGTCCCTGCCGATGTTTTAGTTTCCTGGTTTTTTCTATGTTCAGATTTAAAATAATTAGCATAATGAATTGAAATTGAAAGGTGTGCTTTCTTCACCTTCTCCTTCAAACTCTTTATTCGTATTTTTGATAGCTTCCACATCTTGTTATGGTTTTGCAGTTTATAGTATAGGTCAAGGTTCTATTTAATATTCTCAAGGCCAAGGTGGCCCTCTCAAATCTAGGGCTTTGTCCTCTTTAGAATTGTTATTTGTGGCTCTTATTTTTCAAGTGTATCAAAGCATTATTATCAATTTCCTAATATACAGTTCAAAAGCATAAAAGGTCTTTTGTGATGCTCAAGATTGTCTTTCATGGGCTCTGTCTGGAAACAGCAAAAAAAATAAAAATATTTTTGTAAATAATAGGCTCACAGAAATTTTATCAAATCAAAAAACAAGTTGAGCTAGAACAAAGTATCCATTTCTTTGCTTACATCAATACTGCTGAAACCCAAAGCAGATCTGATTACCAGAGGTGTTACAACTTCCATTTTTCTTTCAAAAAATTGCCCATTATGGCTTTAAAGGGTCCTTCTTGGATTCTTCTAGATCCAATCTCAATGGCCTATTAGTAAACTTAAATGTTGTCTGAGCAATAAGCGAAAGACTTTACAATGTCACTCATCTGCGGTAGCTACTCAGTCTTTATTACCATTTAAAGATTACTCAAGTGTGCATAGGCTTTATAAGGTAACTTCAAAAATATTCAAATTCATTAGCAGGAGTAAGGAACTCTATTGGTTGAAGATAATGCAGCAGCATTGTTTTTCTAAGGAGATATTATTTCCCCAAAATCCTAAAAAGGATGAAATTCCACTGCTGGTCAATCAACTTAACTTATTCATAGATGATAAAGGCCTCATACGATCCAAAGGGAGAATTGCCAAGACATTTTTATTTAATGATGATGTGATAAATCCAATTCTTCTTGGCAAGGATCTTCATCTCACTAAATTAATCATTAGAGATTTTCATTCTAGATGTCAACACTTGGGTGTTCAAACCACTATCAATTTCATCAGATCTCATGGCTTCTGGATTACCAAGGCCAGGCAGGCTGTAAAGAATGTTTTGTCAGACTGTATAGTATGCAAAAAATTTAACAGTATTCTTTAAATACCCAAAAATGATTAATCTTTCCCATCATAGAGTTAATTTTGGGCGTCCTTTTGATCATACGGCAAGGTGTAGATTTTACAGGACATCTATTTGTAACGGATTAAGTGATAAAAGAATTTCAAAAACCTGTTATCTATTAATTACACATGTCTTAATACTCAGAGCTATTCATGTTTGATGTCCTTCCAGATATGTCCACTGAATCCTTTCTATACTTTCATTCCAACGTTTTTCAACATATATATGGCATACCGTCTAATTTGTACTCAGATATGCCAGGATTTCAAACAAGGTGGAAATATATTGTTAGAATCTTTGTCTTCAATTATGTTCTCCGAACATATCGTATCATATATCAAACAATTACAAGATACCACTCTATTCCAGTTGGGTCAGGTCAGTTTGGGAGAGAATGATACGAACAGTTAAGGGTGTCTCTATAAAACTATAGGTAAAGCACATTAACTTACTATCAGCTGTTAACAGCTATTTCAAATATTATTAGTGTTGTT
>JABUQX010016483.1:0-24000 GCA_015478945.1 Trachelipus rathkii | reverse complement strand
AGTGAGAACAGGATGTAAAAATGAGAAATGGTTTGAGGTGGGGACGGGAGTCAGACAGGGTAGTGTCCTGTCTCCCTTACTCTTTATAGCTTACTTAGATGTAGTAATCAGAAAGGTTAAAGAGGAATTACCGAATCTGGATGGTGATATAATGGTGTATGCGGATGATTTGGCATGTTGGAGTTGGGAGGAGGGAGTATTGAGACGACTTATGGAAAGTTTTGACAGAAATTTGAAGGAGATTGGTTTAGAGATGAATACAGAAAAGACAGTGATAATGAGAGTGGGTAGAGAGGATGAGGGAGAGGTGGAGATCGTCATTGATGATGAAAGATTGAGAAATGTGGATCAGTTTGTTTACCTGGGTGGCGTATTTACAAGCAAGGGAGGATGTGTACGGGAAGTGGAGGCAAGAATGGAAAAATACGGAAGAACAATGAGAGCGTTATATCCAATTATGAAGGATCGGGTGATGGATATAAAAGTGAAGAAGATTATATTTGATAGCATACTGGTACCAACATTGACATATGCAGCAGAAACATGGAGCATTACAACAAGAGAGGAAAAAAGGATCGAAGCTGCTGAAATGAAGGTGTTGAGGACGATAGTGGGAAAGACGAGGAGAGATAGAGTGAGAAACGAATGGGTTAGAGAGAGAGTTGGTGTGGTGCCTGTGTTGAACAGGATAGATTCAGCGAGACTGAGATGGTGGGGGCATATAGTAAGGATGCCGGGAGAACGAGTCGCAAGTAGGTGGTGGTGGTGGAGAGTGGAGGGAGTAAGGCCGAGAGGAAGACCGAGGGTAAGATGGAAAGATTGCGTGGAGAGAGCTCTGAGAAGACATGGACTGCCCGCGATGCGCCAGCTGATGGAGGATGGTGTACTTCTGGAAAGGACTGCGTGGAAATCGATGTTGTCTCCGCTGACAGGCCGTAGGCCTCCCTGAGGGAAGACGTAAGACGTAAGTAATATATATATATATATAGCATATATATATATATATATATATATATATATATATATATATATATATATATATATATATATATATATATATATATATATATATTCAAATATTTAGGCAATATGCTGGTGAAAATGGAACATATGATGCAGAATGTGGAAAAAATGTTGTGAATGGTAAGGAAGTCGCTGATGCAATTAAATCTTTGTGGAATGCTAATAAACTGAGTATTCAGTGAACAAAGGCTCTATATGAAGGTATACTATTAAAAATGTTGAAGTGTAGGAGTTAAACTATGGTTTTGAATATATAGTATGGATCTAAGGTGCAGTCTGTTGAGATGGATAACCTTAGGGGTGTGTTAGATGTGAGAAGAATTGATTAAATGATAAATGGACGTGTTTGGAATCTATGTGGTGTGAAGAATAAATGGGAGAATAAGTGATAGTATATTAAGGTGGTTTGGTAATGTGGAAAAGGTGGATGATAATCAGTTTGTTAAGTAAATGTATAGAGATGAGTGTTTTGGGAATAGGGCGGCTGGGCGATCTAAGAAAAAGTGGATTGAGTCAGTAAAAGAGTGTCTGAAGGAAGGGAAAGTAAATCTTTTACCTCTAATTTCATTCAAGAAAGTTTCAAAGCTTATAACTCCTTTCTTCCTTCTTTCAACTAATTAAAATGTTATTTTTGCACTCTTTGAACTTAACACTAGACAGTGAGGAAACAGTTTACCAAGGTTGGATGCAAGCTCAGAAAAACAACTTATGAGAAGCATTGGAGAGATAACTTCAGCACTCTTCGCCATATATTATTATTATTATTATTAATTATTATTAATTATTATTAATTATTATTAATTATTATTAATTATTATTATTATTATTATTATTATTATTATTATTATTATTATTATTATTATTATTATTATTATTATTATTATTATTATTATTATTATTATTATTATTTTCTTTTTATTATTATTATTATTATTATTATTATTATTATTATTATTATTATTATTATTATTATTATTATTATTATTATTATTATTATTATTATTATTATTAGAGTTGCATCTGATGTTAAATTTAAAAGGGAAACAGTAAGGACAAATGATGAAGACTTAAGTCGGAATTATTTGTGAATATCTTATTTCAAATGTATTTTTAATGTATCTTTTTTCTTACTAATGTTTGTGTTTCAATTACCGCGCAAAATTGTTGAGTTATTCTCATTACTTCCTATTCAGCGTTGAACTGAACTTTTTTTTACACCACTTACACCATTAGAACGAAATAGCACACCTAAACCTAATCTTTCACTAACTACCTGATGAATTAATATATATTATATATTATAATTAAATATATATATATAATAAATATATTATAGTTTAGTATATTTATACAAGGGCGTTACTAATAGTTTTATACTATTTATTATAGGGTGGCCAAAGGAATTTGTAGGTTCAAATTTCCAAACTATATGGCTCATGATTCATAGTAATAGAAAAGCTTTAAGGGTTAGGAAAAGTTGCAGTTTGCTTATTATTTGGTCAAAATCGCCTTAAAATTAGGAAAATTTGGCCATTTCCAGTTTGGGACTAAACTGGAAAGTCCCATAATCAAAAACTCAAAATCGAACCCAAGCCGTTCATTGAATAATTAAAAATGAACCATGTCGATATACGGTATCAATATTTCTACCAACCAGAGATGATAGTCCAAGCAACTTCGATATTTTCTACCTACTGGATCATAGTTGAATCGATTTTGTGGGACGTAGTTAGTCGTCAAGCCACACACAATTATTTAATAATTTTGTGATGTTAAAATGTATTATTTATTAATGAATCTACACTACAAATAAGTAACGTATTTGTAAATCAAAGAAATAAATTACATAAAAATTATACATAGAACGCTGACGATCATTAGACTCTCAAAAAACTACAATAGCCTACAGACTCTCGAGGAAAATACTATATAATGAAGGTGAATAATTACCAGGTTAAAATTTAGTAAGAAAATGTAATTTAAGAGAGAACACCCTATAGGGAAGTGTGACCCGCAAACGATCGGATAGGAGTCGGGGTCTCTCGGCCTTCCGGGGAACTACGGTCGGAAGACTATCTCCCGCTTCCGCGTTGCGGCATGGGTCTCGCACTGTGTGACGCCCGGCTCTTCCTCGTATTGGGCGTAAATTTCACCGAGGAGGCATGGTTCTGTCCCCCCCACCCGCTGACGGCTAACTAATGATATACCTGTCCCTCTCTCTCCGAATGTATTCTTCCTAGATACTCAGCACTTATTCCAAGACCGCCACTTAATCCCACTACATTAGCCTTAATACCTTTACACAATAATAATATATAATTTCGCCCCCTTTGAGCAGAGTACACTATCACATCCATGAAATCACCACAAATAGCACAAAAAATAAAAATAATAAAAAATTACTTAAGACCACCACGAATTGAGAGTTGTGATGGCAAATACTCTAGTCGATAATAAATTTTTTTTACCACGTAAAGCTCCCCGTCCCCGTTTGTGAAGGTCAGTTTAAAAGTTAAAACTTAAGACACTAATATATATCCATATTATTATATAATATATATATATATAATGAATATTAAAATTTATTATAATATTATATATTAATGAATTAATATATAATATAATATATATAGATATATATAATTAGCTAACGTAGCCATATCCTCATTTCCGCTTCATAGAGAACAATTCTATTTATGTATCATACAGGCTACCTGCGAAAATTTTTTTTTTTTTTGTCATCTGATGTGACGCCGTTCCGTAACTTTGTCAGTATATATTATATATAATATATTATATATATATATATTATATATATATATATATATATAGTATAATATAATATATATATATTATAATTTTACCAATATTTTAAAATTTTATTACTTGGAGCATCCATATATCCCATTGTGCTTTTAAAGGCGGGCCATCTAGACCTTTGAAGGCTCATTGGCATTATGATAATAAGGGCCCAAACTTTAATTATAATGTTATAGTAAATATAATTATTAAAGGAAATAAAGCTTTTTTTTTCAAAAAAAAACCTTTTTTTTGTTCAATTGATCTTATTCATTTATATATATATTATAGATATATATATATATATATATATATTATATTATATTATTATATATCATATATATATATATATATATATATATAATACTTAAATAATATATAATATATATATTAATAATATATATAATAATATATATATATATATAGATATATATATATAATATAATAAATATACAATTATTAAATATTTTAATGATTAATAGATTTATAGCTGCTTTAATCAGCCGCCAAATCGCTATCGACAATACTGTGAGTTCCAGCTCAGAAGATACTCTATGAATGATCCTAACTACTCACATTGGGACCTAATTACCCATTTCTAACTTCTTCACACACTCATTAAAAATTATATATATAAAAAGTGTTAGTATATTATATAATATACGTTATAGTTATAATTTACTTACTTCTTATATCTCTCAATTGATATGAGTTATATACTTTATTTCAGTTTTTCTTCTAAATTAAATACTATAAAAAGTCGTCTTGGCAAAAATATATAAGGCTTCTCACAGTTTTTTTTAATTTACACGCCCAAGATTATTAAGTGGAGGGTCAAAGTTGCACACCCCATTAAACCCCCTGAGTACCTACGCCGTAATATACTAAATGATATATTATATATATATATATATTAAATATTTATATATATCTATATATATAAATATATATATTTATATATATATATATATATAATATATATATTATATATATATATAGTTAAAAGTAGCTATACTTATAACGGCTAAACTTTATAATAGCCGCAAATTAGCTAATAATTAGTACTGAATATTAAAAATACAAATTTTTATATAAAAATAAAAAGATTTTCATAGTGATCACCTATTAACAACGGTTTATCTCAATGTGTGTCTATTTTTCTCTTTATTTATTCTCTTTTATTGTGGATTCTATTTGGATTCCAGGACATGTTTATACTATACATGTATTGTAAATAAAATATATTGGAAAGAAAAAGTGTAGCTATCTAATATGTTGATTTTCAAGAGTAAGTTGTATACAGGTCATGTATGGTTAATCCGTAACTGTTTAGAAAGTAGATTATATTTTAAATATGTCAAATTTTTTGAAACATTTTACTAATAATGTAAAAATAAATTATTAATTATTATAATGATTTAATAATATTATTTTAAATTAATTTAAATAACATGTTTAATAAACAAGGAATGTAAGTATAACATACCTAACTGATAGCCTAACTATATACATACTAACGTATAATCACTAATATCATCTTATACTAAATAACTCTAATATTTTACCCTTAAAACTTTACTTATTGTCGAATGTTTTTTAATTCCGATATCACCCCGTTATTACCGTGTGAGCCTCTACACAAACTAACTCTTAATATATCGCCCATTATTAATAGATTATTTACTTACTTTACATTTACATTTGTTCTCTTATCATCATCACACTTCTTATATAGGTATAATAAATATTGTCCAACTTTTACTAAGATAATATTATATATATATAATATAATATATAAATATAATATATATATTTAATATAATATATATAGTTAATATTAATTATATATATAATATACTATATATATTACTATATAGTATATATGATATATTAGAATATATTTATTAATATATAAATATATTAAAAAAATAATCCTTGATAGTTATCTCTATCACTTACCAGTAAAATTAAGAATCCTTAGGTCCTTACGTCAATACGGTATTATTATATAATACTAATATATGTCACGAGTTTATATATATTGAGCAGATTCTATTGACCATTACGAGATGTATGATTCTAAAAGAATAGACGCTGTATATTAAATCCATGTATGATATATAAAGGTAGCTCTATTCTCTAATTAGAATTAGTGACAGCTATGTGCAGGACAGATACACTTCAGCTAGGTATCTAATGTAATTCCTATGAATAGTAAGTCACTCCTTTAGTATATTTGTATATATATATATAGTATTAGTCGCTGGTATGATTTCTCCTGAGCTTCATCCCTCTACATCAGGGTTATATGGAAATATAACGTTATACCCCTTATCCCCGTATCTACGCTCGAGGCCCCTATTTATTATATTTTTTTATGAATTTTATATGTTTAATAAGCTTTAATATGCATAATTCCAAAGAATTGTAATTTGAGTTTTTCGTAAGTGGTACGGTAATAATTCTAAGATATTAATCTTTTTGAAATTTTTATATTTAGATAAAATTTAGATATATATAGTTAGGGGGTGAGAAATAGTTACCTACTTGTCGTTCCCGTAGGTACATATATTACAGCCGATATGAGACCCTCACTCTCTATTTCAATTATCTTTTACGGTATTTACCCTGTTATAGTATATTCCTTTAGTTTATTATAAAATAAAAAAAATAATTTGAAAAATTGAAAAATATATATATATAATATTAAGTAAATAATCGTGAGTAAATACTGTAAATAGGATCTACATATTTTTAGAATTATCATTGTTCCGTCACCACTTAAATGATTGTTAAAATAAATAAATTAAGAATAATAATTAAAAAAAATACAAATAAAAAATATATCAAAAACTCTAGACTGGAGTGTCGTTAAAAAATAATTATAAACAATTCGTATGTCTAAAGTGCATCTTATATTATGTATTATATTTATATTTATACTACTTAATATTTAGATTATTAAAATTATTAATAAATATTAGAAACAATTAATATTAATATAATATAATTATGAATATTATATAATTATATTATTAATATATATATATATATAATTTATCATATCATAATATAATAGTTATATAATATTTATTAATATAGATATATATATATATATATATATATTATATATATATAAATAATATTACTATAACGCCACACGGATACGTAGTGAGTCTCGAGATCAAAAAAATTTCTTTCTAACATAGTAGCCTCTATTGATACATATAATAACGTTTAGTTCGAAATGAAATATAAAAAAAAAAAAAAAAAAAAAAAAAAAAAACAATCATATCTCCCAAAATCATACAAAGCTACTAAGTCACTCACGAAAAGAAGTTACATCTTGGGAAGACCGTACAAATTTTATTTGTTTAAAGAAAATGTAATTAAAAATACCCCAAGGTATATATACCACCTCGAATATAGTAGAGTCTGAGTATACTTACTTCGGTACCTTCTGAGGGATACTACGGAGACTCACATTTCCACCCCTCCGGGTAAGCGGTGTCTACCGAACCCCCCTCTTTGTATTTGGTGTCGCGGGGTCCTCGTGACTCCCATTCCCCTACGGTATTGAATACGTCCCCCCTGTTATCCCTCTCACGTTCACTGGCTACTGAGACTCCTACACATTGCACGTAATTACCTTTTATAAATATTAATTAATTAATATGTAATATTTCGCCTCGCCCCTAGAACAGGATATCAAACATCATAGAAAACATATAAAGAAACAACTACAATAAAAAAAAAATTTCATCGACTCAAATACTAATATCTAATTTAATGTAAATTACGTAAATGAAAAAAAAAAAAAATTTTTTTTTGGAATTCATGTGTCAAATGTTGATATTTATGTTTTGTGTATAAGGAACTAAAGACTCAGAGAAAAATATTCATAT
Source organism: Trachelipus rathkii (assembly GCA_015478945.1). NCBI lineage: Eukaryota > Metazoa > Arthropoda > Malacostraca > Isopoda > Trachelipodidae > Trachelipus > Trachelipus rathkii. Next base: position 16,273 of record JABUQX010016483.1, on the reverse strand, counting down.
ATATATATATATAATATATATATATTATATATATATAAATATATAGTTATATACTAATATGAAAAATTTATATTAATAATAATATATATATAATATATAATATATATATAAATAAATAATATATTAATATAGTTAATAATATATATATATATATAATATATATTATAATTTAATAGTAAGAAATAGATATATATATTATATTAAATATTATAATATATAATATATTATATATATATAATATAGATATGTATATATTATATATATAATATATATATATATATATATAATATATATTATATACATATATTAATTATATTAATACTATATTATATATATATAATATATACAAAATAGTATGACTATATAAATTATATTTATCAAAACTCTTCACTTCTGCTTTGTTTAATTCTGAAACTTCCACGAAAGCGTGTTCAATACAAAAACTGGTTTGCTAATACGGGTACGCTTTACAGCATAGCCTTATGATTTTTTTATTACATGCAACCTTTATTTTATTGTTAATGAATCAATTGTGAGTGCGGCGGTGGTACAAGAATGGTAAATCAGCAGGTACATATTAAATTCTGTTGAATTTTATTATAATCATTTACTTATAGGTTATGTTATCACAAATGTATGCACAAGTTTTAGTTTTCTAATTATCTTCTATTTATCTTCCTATCTTCTAAATATGTTTATTAAATAAACAATTAACCCTCACTAAACTGGTATTATTATCACTCCATAATAATACTGAAAGTAACACAATAATTAATAACAGATAAATTAATACTATCGATATTATAAGCGCCGGTAAATCTATATGTGGCACACACACACGGATAACTGTAATAATAAAACCAGTTTATTGCAGTGATACCCACTTGAACACAGTGCCACCATCTCTGGCATCCATAAATTCTTATGGAAATTAAATACGAATAAGTAAACTAAGAACCTAAAAGTCAATCTATTTCAGAGACCTGTTTCCTGCAGATAGAATGATAACACAAATAAAATAAATTGGGTCCTTCAGAATTTTGCGCCGCCCGTAAATTCTTGAATATTTTTATGTTACATCAGAGCTAGAGTGTAGCATTTGTATTAACATAAACAGCGGTTGATCCATTTGTACATGTAATTTATGGGCTATAACTAGAAATAAGGAATAAGCTAATTAGAAGAGACAAACCCTGATGTTACGAGGATGTAACTGGTGTAGCGTGCCGTGGGAATAGAATAATTAAGTAGTATGTACTTCTAAAACGAATCCCTGGAAATGGTCCATCGATAACCTCGCTTCCATAATTTACCTATAGATTAAATAATTATTACAGGTGCAGAATAGGATTTTATATAATTAATGTAACATTTATCGATAGTGAGGTTTGCAATCACGTGTATACGTAATAATAATCATATATTTTGATAATATAGCCAGATATAGTAAAAATAATGGATTAAATGAAAGTTATAGAGATGATTGCTTATACATAGTATTTGTACATATGGCAATGATAGAGTGTTTAACATAGTAAAATAATTGAAATAGAAAGATTATATTAATAAAGTATATAGTATTTGAATATGTAAATTCAAGAGAATAGTATACCTTATATTCATCAATAATAGTGTTATTCTCAACTCTATCTACTTCTCATTAATAGGCTTCTCTCAGTCACATCATCACCTATCCACTACTATGCTGATGACAAAACTTTCATTCCTCCTTCATTTTGAACGGCGTCCCTGTGAAAAGTATATAACTGTTGTTTTGAAGGTGGCATTGGAACAATTGTTATCAGACCCTTTTCATTTCTAAATGAGAAAAGAAAATCTGGTTTTCAATGAATCAAAAACTCAGTCCCTTCATCTTTCTACGCGGCACTATCTTCCACACGACTATATCTTCTTCAAAAACACAATTCAAACTTCCGTCTGTTCTTAATATTCTTCAGTCTCTCTTTCACGTGATATTTTTTGGGAAAAAAGGGTCACAGTTTCCCTTACTAAAGCTTCTAAGAGGCTGAGTGTTGGGAGGCGCTTCAAAATGTTTTCACACCTGTCCTACTGCTTGTTCTTTATGGGGGTGTTCTTCGTCCTAGTATGGGGTAAGCTTTACATATCTGGGGTGGTTCCATAAAATTGTTATTCTAGAAATGATGGAGTAATTCTTAAGCTCTCTCCACTTTCTTTCGGACAAACTGTTGGGTTACTCTCCTTATGCAATAGGTATTACAACGGACGCTGACCTTCTGAACTCTAAAGTTGCATATCTTCATTGATGAGAGCTCTTGCGACACGACTTTCCACACAAACTCATCTTTTACTATCCATACCTCACTCCAGACTAAGCAGTTATGCTCATTCTTATATGCAATCCACTTAAAAAGTCTGAATCACTCTTCCTTATTGAATTTTTACAACTCCCATTGATTTCAATTCAAATGCGGTATATCGGGACATGTCAACCTTTAATTTTCTGTTTTTTGATTTTTACCCAACCCTGGGGGACTACGTATAGCCTTCGGCCCTTACCCAACATCTAAAGTTGTCTCTTTTCTTATTTCTATATCTTGTTCTATCTTTCTTATGTCTGTATCTTGTTATATCTCTTTTCTTATATATGTAACTTGTTCTATCTCTTTTTCTATTATCTGCATCTTTTTTTATATCTTCAAGTCTTCCGCAAGTAACATCGACTTACGCGGACAATTTTCTGATCCTTCAATGCGGCAACCTCGTCGGACTTCTGTTCGTACTTTTGATTTCCCTTGGAATAATTATTGCTTCGGCGGAAGAGGTCCTTTGAAGTGCGCAGATCATAAAACAGAGGTAATTATCCCAGCAGGGAGGCAGGCGTACATTCTACACTATTTTCCTTTAAGTAAAAATCATCGGCCATGGATTAACTCTGCTTATTCTCATCATATTCGTTGCAGGGACACTGCCATTAGGAATTGCAATTTTAAAACTCCAAAATCTCATGACAGTGTCGTGCTAAACCTATCCTGCATATCACTAAGAACTGCGGCACCTCTATTTCATTCTCTTTCTGGTATATTGTAGATAAATATAAACTCTCAACTTTGCTTCTCGTTCCTTCCTTCCTGTAGTTTCTACCGATATCTCACATTTGCTAAAGCTGAACTCTTCGCTCCTGCCCTTGCCTCTAATTATCTATAAACAACTTCGAAGCTATTCCTTCTACTGTACCTCCCCCCAACTTATTTGTCTAATACAATTTGTCCTAAAGGTTCAGTGAATAATAATATATTTGGTAGTAGGTAATAAATAGGTATGAGCAAACACATATTAAATATCTATGTATGTATAACACAAACCCTGCATCACTGAAGGTGATTTAATTAAATGATCAAAAAACGCTAATTAATAATAATAATTACCTTAATCCTTTATAGTAATATAGTTAATTCTATCTACCAGATATATATTCTTCTATATATATAATATATATACTTAATATAGGATATACTGTAATTATACACTGATATTTACTTCATTTATTTATAACTAATAATCTAACGATCTATAAATATATCGCTCTAGAACCCATTAAGACTCAATTATATATTATATTATCTATTATTTATTATTTAATAATTAATTATCTATATATAAGAACATCATAAGTTACATTTAATTTAACTTATCTATATTAATAAATAACTTTATTTAGAGTTAAAATTACCTATAGAATATATTTTTACACTCAGTCACCTCACCTATAAATCACTTAATTATTTAGTATAACTAAAATAGCTAAGGATATTATGTGTTTATTACTACAAAAGGATATCGATATATAATTATTATATATTCTCTTAATATTCTAATTACTTACTGCTATTTCGTATTATCTTACGATATCTTGTTCTCACTTTATTCCAACTGAAAATCCTAAATACGTCTTATACAACATATCTTAACCTATCAACAGGTCATATTAGTATTTAGTATCTCGTCTATTAAAATGTTAGGATGAATTTCTTTTTCTATTCTCTTACTACTAATCTACCTGTTTGCCGCGGTTAATGTAATTCTTACACATCATTATATCAAACTTTAGTAAGATCTATCTATTATTTTTTCTCGAAGACGTATCTCAATGCTAATCTTTATTTATCTATATCTTTATTATTCACCATCTTTTATCTTCGTTTTCTTGTACCACTATACTAAATAAATCATATCTCAGTTCACAATCATAATCTATTTTGGCAGCTTTTTCAATTTTCTCGAATTTATGCATACTATATATCTATAATCATAATCCTTTAATCTACTACTACCATATTACACTATTGAGCTTTGCTTCTTTCGATTAATTTCTTACTTCTCTAGTATGTATAACATTTATATGTATTAATTATAGGATCATGTCGATTTTAATAAATTTCATCTTTCTATTTTATTTTAAATATGTAATTCTCTTGTTGCCCTTACAAATAATATATATCTTATCTAAAATTATAGAATGCGAGACGGTACCTATCTCCTTTGAATTAATCATTTTCATATTACCAACTAGTATTATCGAACTGTTCGTGTTGTTCTTATTTCTGTTTCCTCGGTCATTCTACTATTAAGTGAGCTAAATTATTCTTCGCAGCAATAATTTAACTATTAGTGGCGCATCTATGAATACTATTCTAACCATTAAGGCTCTTATCATCCTCTACTAGACATTCTGGAAACAAGTTAATACGCATTATTCTACATTATTCAATTATTCTATTCTTATACCATAAACTATTTTTATAATCTGAGTCATTATGCTATCATCTATCATATATATAGGGTTATCTCTATTTAAAATTCACACTCTTACTTTCATACACTATTATCTTATTATTGAAGAGGTAATTATAAGATTCAGAAATTACTTATCTCTTTCCCTCTTATTTTCTGTAATCACACATCAATTTATCAACATATTCTATTAACCTTACATATTTCCTACTCTTTACTCTCTAATTCTAATCTATCTAATCCTACTCTATCTTACTAACATAACACTATTACACAATATCTATCTACTATCTAAACTATCTATCTATCTATCTATCTACACATAATTCGCTCTTTTTTTTTTCTCTCTTTATTTCGTCTGAAATCTATATCTTAATCCTTCTCTCTTTACATACTCCTATACATTTTTTCTCTTTTTCACATTTGAAAAATTCAAAAACATCTAACTTATCTATTTCTCTACCGTCTCACCTTTGTCCTATGCCTTTAACAATCACTTTTTTCAGATCTCTTTCTTTATGTCTTTTCTTTCTCTTTTTCTTTATCTATTCTATATCTCTTTCTTACTTTGACAGGGGTATTAATAAGAGGTTATTCTAAACGGAAATATATACTAACTTAATAATAACTAATAGATAGAGTAATAATCTAATAATATAATAATAAATATATATGAATATTAATAATAATAATAAGGAATAAAATAATAAGAATAATATAATATATATTAATAATAATAATAATAATAATCAATAATCAATAATATAATAATGAATAATAATAATAATAATAATAATAATCATAATAATAATAATAATAATAATATGAAATAATAATGATATCATAATAATAATGTAATAATGAATGATAATGAATAATAATAATAATAATAATAAGAATAATAATAATAAGAATAACTCACCAGAAATCAGAATATATAATAATAATAAATATTAATAATAATAATAATAAAAATAATAATAACTAAATAAATATATAATCATAAATAATAATAATAATAATAAGTAATAATAATAATAAAAAATAAATAATAATAATAATAATAATAATAATAATAATAATAATAATAATCCTAATAATAATCATATTTTATTATTTATATTATTAAATTTATTATTATTATTTTTTATTTATTATTATTATTATATTACTAATTCTTATAATCATGATTTATTATTATTATTATATTATGTTATTATTATTATTATTATATTATTATTACGTACTTATTTGTATTTTTATTCTAAAATTCTTTAGCTGAAATTTGGTTTTAATCTAAGTTTTACTTTTAAAACTGTAAATATCAAATATTGTTCTATGGATTTCATTTAATTTCTTAAGGAAAGTCTAGAAAGTAATTATTATTATGTGTTTATACTTTATTAGAATCATTTAATTTTGTAATTTTTCTATTAAAGAATTAAATTATTAATTATTTTATTTATTAGTTATATTATTATTATTTTATTATTATATTATTATTACTATATTTATTTATTATTCATTGTTGTTTTACTTATCTGATAATGTATGAAATATTCATATTATCATTATATTCTATTATATTATTTATTATTATCTATTATTAGATTAATTGATTATGATTATATTATATTAATTATATTAATTAAATGATGCAAAACTTATCTCTTTTTAATTGAAAAAATTTGTTCTTTCTTAACATTTAATAATTTATTTCTTTTTGTAAACACCCGTTTTCTAATTCTATTTATGCATTTTTGTCGCTAATCCCAATCAGATATGTTTAAAATTTTGCGTTCTGTTTGCCTTTGAGAAGTACGGATTAATTGTATGACTGAATCGTACTGATTGGTGGAGGGCTTTAGCCAAATCATAATGTCGATTATTAAACCTTACGATGAGAATTAATCTCAATTATAAAATACAATTTTTTGTGTTAATGACATTTTTTAGTTAACGTATCATGTTTGCGATAACGGTCAGCTGATGTCATGAGTCAGTGAGTGACTCAGGTTAGTGAGTGACGTCAGAGTTTAGTGAGTTGACTCAGAGTTAGTGAGTTGCTCAGAGTAGTGACTGATTCAAATTAAGTGAGTGACCAGAGTTAGTGAGTTAAAGTAGTCATATCACACTATGAAACGATTCATCTGATGCTAGTATCATTGTTTCAAGCAGTCATTCTGAGCGTCACTCCTTTTGCACATAGTTGGTTTGGATACCCGTGGAACTCATCCTTTGTAATTTGATGAGTCCATAACGTGTCCGTCTTCATGCTCACAAAATTATTTTTGTTTCGAACTTCCCTTTCCCCGCTTTTTAATTTTTCTTAGACTTTATTTTAACAGAGAATAATATACTAGACTGCAAGATTTGCCAAATAAATGAGACTATTTTAAATTTTATTCAACGTTATTCTGATTCAAAAGTAATGCTGACCATTTCTGTCTTTATATTTCATAATATTTCAAACACCAATCCAATCCTCCTTTTAGGATTCAAAGAATCAATTTCTGTTTTCACAAAACTAAGTCAATATCATGAATCAAAATCTGACATTTCAAGTTATCCTCCAGCTAATTATAACCCACAGTAACTGCATCTAGCTCCTATAAAACATTCTATCCTGGGAGTATCTTATTGTCCATGTAGATACCTCTGGCAATTTTCACATGAAATTTATATATAAATAATTATCCCTTTCAACTTCTTAATGGCTATTTTTATTTTCATTTGTCACGTGATATTGCTATCATTTTCTCCTATTTATGTTGTGCTTTTACATTTTGAACACATCATAAGTTTTATTTGGGACCAATTTTTCGGCACATTCCTTAGTCATATATTTTTCAACATTTTTCTTATTAAAAAAAATTTACGAGTCCGTGTCAGTACATAGAGCGGCAGTGTAAGGTGCCAGGAATTATAAGATATTGTTTACAGTAATTTCGGACAGCTAATACAAGCTTTGAATAAGTTTTCTCTAAAATTCAACATCCCCCTTCCATATCAGTTATTTGGATGTAAACTATCTGAGTCTATATATTCAACTCTTCAGCAATCAAATTCTTGATGACTGAGAATAGAGCAAAATTCTTCTAATTCCGAGACGCAGCTCACACCATGCTAGAAGGTTGTAAAGAACTCCCTTATTTAATTATAACGACATGAGCATGTAAATTCAAGAAGTATCATCGTTTCTGTTTATATGTGTGCATGAATACAAATCATTTTTATTTAATATATTATTTCAAAAAATCTATCTTTTTTTATTATTTATTTTATATATTCATTTTTCTATTGATATAATTTATTTAAATAGGATTATTAGCTTCATAAACACACGCTAAGATTCAAATAGACATCAAACTCCTAAATCTTAAGATAATGGACACGACTGTTGTCCAGTATAGTCCTATTATTCTATCAATATACTAACCATTGACAGCATGTCGAAAGATCTTTTAACCCCCTGTTTTACTATCAAGTAGCAGAAACAACCATTAGTATTTCAAGGAATTGTTCCTTTCACCTTCAAAACCACTCCATTTAAGATTTCAGAGAAAGAGTATACCCAATCATTTCTAGAAATACCAATTTAGATCTCCTCACCAAGAACTTCCCTATTCTTTACAAAAAAAAACTATTTAATTTTCAACTTCCCCTTTTATTCTCATTATCCTTATTTAATTTCAAAAACTTCCTTTTATTTCAAGAAGCTTGCTTTGATTTCAAAGACTAACTCTTTCAATTCAAGAACCCTCACTGATTTCAAACAAACTTTCTATTTTATTTCAGAACCACATGTAGCATATATCAAGAAGCTCCCCATCATTCAAGAATGCCCACATTTAAGAATTTAAGAATTTCACCCCCATTTAAAGAACACAAACTCCCCATTTAGAATGTTCAAGAAATCTCCTCCTTCTTATCAAGAACCTTCTGTTATTTTCAAGAACGTGGGATTTAAAAGAATCCCACTTTTAGATTTTCAAAGATTTTCAAGACACCTCCATTTGGAGCCAAGAACTCTCCTCTTCTTATGCAAGAACCCTATTTTTTCATTTTAAGAACTCCCATTTCACAGAATCGGCCACATGTTGAATTTCAAGAATTCCGCCATTTAACAAAATACTCCACGCTTAACAACCCATTTCAAGTTCAAGAACTACCCTCTTCTTATCAAGAACCCTCCTTTTATTATACAAGAACACTCCCTCTCTTACAAGAAGCTCTCCTTTTATTTTTCAAGAACTCCCCTCTTTCTCCTCACCTAATTCAAGAAAGGTAGACCCCACATTCTAAAAACGCAAATTCGATAGATATTCCAAAATATAGCACATGATAAGTCTCATTAGCACTCATTTCTAAATTGAGTGGGCGAAATATTATCTATACTGTTTGTGTCTATTTTTTATTTGATACTGTCTTACTCATGTCTCGTCAGATACTTCTTTACATATAGCCATAGCTAATTATATATTTTCGCTAAGTATAAAGATTTAATTAAGACTTGTACCTAAATTCCTACTCTTATTGTCTTTATCGCATCTGTCTGTCTGTCTTCTGTAGTACTAATGCTAAAGCTTCTTTTTCCGTTGCGCTATAATTTAATTACTCTTTATTCATCATCTTAGATGTGAATGCCAAGTTCTAATAAATCTTCTGGGTTTTTCGGTTTGCTGTCTAGTCTATCTGTAATCTTTCTTGTTTTCTTTGCTGTCTGTCTGTCTCGTTCTGTAATCTTCTTGTTTTTAATGGATCTGGTATAATGTGTCTACTTACTTGTAGCTCTAAACTGTGGAACGTCAAACCCACTATCATTGGACGTTGGTCATCTTTTTGTAGAGGGTCTCCTCCTGGAGGTGGTCCTGGCTCCGTTACGTTTGGATCATGTCAACCTCACCCATGGATTCCTTATAACGCGTTGGGATCCCCCGACCTACCCTTTTTGCTCCTCCAAATGTCCTCTTACAGTGGTTCAATTCTTTGTGACCATCTCAACCCTTAGAAGCAAGTTCTTCCCAGATGTGCTCGCTATAAATCTCCAACATCGTTTTCCTCACATACTATCCAAATCTTCTCGCTTCATAGTGACCTAGTTTTTTCCTTTCTGTTAGTACTGAAAATCTTATATAAGATCTAACCCTTTCAGTACTGTTCATGTCTCTTTTGTTTAGGAACTTCCTTGTTGTTAATATACTGACACAGTATAGCCAACTTTCTGTGTGCTGTGGTGGTCCCTGTACATCTACTCCCCCCACAAAAAATTATAGGTTAAGACGTTGGACTCTATTCTCTGACGCAGGGGCGCCGGTTCGATCTCCAGAGAGAGCACATTTCTAACTTCCTATTATACATTTTTATCTTCTTCATCTACCTTTTTTTCCCCAAGATTGGGAGTAAGGTGCGTTACATGCATCGGAAAAGAAAAGCAGTAGAAGAATATGACAAAAGTCGAAAAGAAAGCCCAGCCTTACCGCCCCCTCTGTACAATTAATTAGTGAGAACTCGTCAGAGACAGAAAATCCACCCTAGAGCTTCACGGACTGCGACGGACCCTCACTATGGTAAATCGTCAATGTAAGGGTTCATCCCTTGGCCCAGGTGGGCCACAACCATACTCCCTCACAAAACCCCGCCATTCACTCCTATTAAGCACCTTAATTCTCGCCTCTGCCAAACTCACATTTCTGTCCTTCAGACATTCGTTCACTGACTCAATCCACTTTTTCTTCGGTCTCCCAGCCGGTCGGTTCCCAACAACATCCGCTTAATCCCTTAGCCAACCGACTATCTTACATCCTTTCCACATGACCAAACCATCTCAACATACTTTCATTTATTCTCTCATTTACCCCTTTCTTCACGCCACACAACTCTTTAATACGTTCATTCCTCATTTTATCAATTCTTCTCACCTAGCACGCCCCTAAGATTGTCCATCTGAACACATTGAACTTTAGATATATACTTCTTATTCCAGACCATAGTCTCACTACTATACAATAACACAGGTAACAACAATACCCTATGTAAGACCCTAGCGCACTCAAGACTTAGTCCCTTTACATTCACCAACTATTTAATTGCACCAGCCACCTCCTGCCATTCACAACTTTCCTACTACACTCTGCATCATCCAACATAGACCCTAAATATTTAAACTCAGACACTTGTTCCAGCTGTTCACCATCTAACATAACTTTACACTGAGGACTGTCCTCACTCACAACCATAACCTTACTCTTATCTACGTTACTTTCAAGTCCCTCCTTTTTACCCACCCAACCAAGTCTTCTACCAATCCTCTCAAACTCTCTTCAGATTCACCACACAGAACCAAATCATCCGCATATAATAGGTAGGGCACCTTCCATTCCTCTCCATTCTCCATCATTCTAACACTATTTCCTGCCACCCCCACCTCTAATTCTTTCATAACCCCATCCATATACAAATTGAATAATCAAGGAGACATAACACAACCCTGTCTCACTCCGCTATTAATACTAAACCAATCTCATTTGACACCATTTATTCTTACACACTCCTCACTATCATCATACATACTTTTGATTCCATTCAGAAGCCTACCACTAACACCTGCCATAGAGCTTCCCTATTAACCCTATCATACGCCTGTTGCAAATTTATAAAACCTAAATACAATTTATTATTCTTCTTCTTCATTTTCTCAATCATTTGTTTCAATGTAAAGATTTGATCCACACATCCTCTACCACTCCTAAACGCACCTTGTTCTTCACCAATCAGTCCTTCAGTCACTCGACGCACTCTTTCGGCCAAAATACCATACATTTTTATACTTTACATTATTATTATTATTATTATTATTATTATTATTATTATTATTATTATTATTATTATTATTATTATTATTATTATTATATAAAAAAAATGGGTATTTACTGGCTATACAACAATCACCTGATCTCAGCTATAACTACCCCATCTTTTCTTCATTTTTATTTTATATTTATTTACTTTGTGGTGTTTTAAATGCGCCTGGGTAAATTGCTAAAATTGTCTACCTCACTGATTCTATCGTAGAACGTGGAACTCGGGTGACGTAGATTCTGCCTTCAGAACTACGGCTTAGAATACTGAATCGTTGTTATTAGGTCTGCGAAGCCGATAAATTTTTTGTAAAACTCCCTCCGACTCTTGTTTCATCATTTTAAAATTTGCCCGCCTTTATTTTATAGTAAAACAAAAAACAAAAAAATCGGTTCCAGTTCCTACTCGGCAGGCTTGGTTGGTATAGTTGTTATGTTGACGATGAAATTATCCCACATTGACCCCACATTAGAATGTGGAACTCAGGCTATATAGTCTCCGGAGTCCAGAACCTTGGCTCTAAGGCTAAGAGATGAATTTGAGGAAGTAATTTTGTAAAATAAAAAATAAATAAATGCCAATGTTCATATTTTGAGAATAAGTAAAATAAAAGTAGGGAAGGGGAAAAAAAAAAAAGTAGAAATTTTATAAGTAATGAAAAGTTCACTTGAAAAATCTGGAGAAACTTACACCGATCCTAGATTCATGAATATCAGGTGGAGGAGGAGGGAATGTGTTGGTTAAATGATGGGATATTAACCACTTCAGATAGTAGCCCCGAAATTTAATAAACTTTATGATGTAATAATTCAATGCAATGTTTTTAAAGTTCTCCCGAAGGTGTTTACGAGCCTCAAAATTTTTGGATCCTTTTCCTCAAAATGAAATAAAAATTTCAATGTCAGATTCATGGCCCCTTAATAGTTCTTTACAATAAGGTGTCCATCTATGAAGAAATTAATGTATTATTATTATTATTATTATTATTATTATTATTATTATTATTATTATTATATTATTATTATTATTATTATTATTATTATTAATTATATTATTAGTGTAAAGAACACAGCTATGCATTCCACTGGAACAATTTTTTCCTTTTTTTTTTTTTTTTTTTTTTTTTTTTTTTTACATTAAACCATTTCCAACATTTCAATTACTGTATATAAATTTCAATATACTGTATATCTCTATTATTATTATTATTATTATTATTATTATTATTATTATTATTATTATTATTATTATTATTATTATTATTATTATTATTATCATTGCAGAATAATCCAAGCCCTATATCTCTGGAGCCTTGTACGGGTAACAGGGCAGCAGTTTTGTCTCTTCTTGTTGAGCTTCCTACAGGAAATAGGAGATTTACTTCTCCAGGGCATCCTGGTATGTATAATTTGTGCATATTAAATCCTAGAATCATCATCATCATCATTATCATCTTCAGCATACCCTTGGTTCCCCAGAACTGAAGGTGCGCAAACATAAATTCTATAAAAATGCTTAAATTGAAGCTACTACATAAGTGTTGTCAAACTAAAAAATTTCATATAATTAGACCAATGGTTTTTAGCCTTTCCTTTATTACGGACAACCCTGAAAATATCTCTTTTTGTTGCACCTTACCACCAACATTTAATTAATTAAAGATTTAAAGCACTAAAGTGTGCATCAAATATTTCTTTAAAGTTTCTCATGAAAGGTCCTCTAATATTGGAGAGATGGAACATATTTTGAATATCTTACTACTTCTCACGAGACTGTTATATCTTCTCATCCAAATACTGAGGTCCTCTATTTGGGGGATTTCAATGTACACAACACTGAATGGTTGGGGTCCTCTCATACTGATTAGGTGGGGAGGAGGCTGAATCATTCAGCATTCTCAACGAACCTGGAGCAACTAATTAAAGAACCCACACACATTCCGGATCGTCCCAACCAATTTTGAACACACTTGACCTATGTTTCACCACTAGTCCTTCTCTCTATAAATACACCACCTTCGCTCCTGTTGGTAAATCTGACCACAACCTTATATCTCCTAATTTTAATACTTTCTCTCCAACAGCTCCATCCTGCCCTACGCGTTTTTTCTTGCACTTTAATCGGGCCTATTGGGGGGCCTTGCGTTGCTTCTACGCTAACTATAATTGGAGTGACTGCTTTGACTCCGAAGACGCTTCGGTTTCTAAAGAGTAAGAGTGGGAAGCTGTAATCGTTATGGGATGAGCAGGTTCCATTTATTTTTTCCTTTTTCTTCGACTAAATCTTTCTCTCCTCATTAATCCATGGTTCGATCGTTGCTTGTTCTCTGACCATTCAGGCTAGAGACACTGCTTATTGGGAGTGGAAAAATTCTCGCTCCGTTCACATCTTGCTAATTTTCATTCCAGAGGTACTCGTTGCAGGGATACTCTTCACGAGCAAAGCGGGCTTTCAAACGAAAGTGCGCTAACCACCTAGGTTCTCCTACTGAAAAATCTTTCTGGCCTTCTTGCCAAAACCATCTCTAAAAACTTTCGTAAATCTGCCTTTCCTCCTTTTATTCGATCTGATGGTTCTGTTGCTAATTCTCCAGCTGAAAAGGCCAATCTCTTTGTCAACTGAATTTTTCCTCTAACTCAACCCTGGACGTCTGGCATTTCCTCCTCCCCTCCTGCCTCTTCAGGTTGTCCTATTGCCTTGCCTGATGTACATTTTGATCGGGTGCATGGAACTCCTGAAAATCTATCATATCCGTTAGGAAGGCGGGTGGGCCCGGATGGCGTTCCCCCCGAATTGTGAGGGAATGTGCTTCCGTGCTGACCCCGCCTCTCGTTTCAACTATATTCTCGTATGATCTCAAAAACTAACACTTTCACTCGAGTGTTGGAAAGCGCGCACACGTCCAGCCGATTCCGAAAAAAGGAAGCCGTTTCGATGATCCTTTTAACTATCGCCATATAGCTCTCACTTGTATTTATATCTAAGATTTTAGAAACCCTTCTCAACTCTCAGCTTTTCTTAGATCACCTGGAATGTCATTCACTTCTTTCTGATCGCCAGTACGGTTCGGCACTTGAGTTCTACTGGCGATATACTTTCCTATCTTACTGATTTTGGTTTTCCGCTCTTAGGAACTACGGAAGACTTTGCGTGGGGCGCTGACATATCCCAAAGCATTGACCGGTATGGCACGCGTCACTGCTCTCCAAGCTCCCCCCTTTTGGGTTTCCTCCTTCTCTTGCTCTACTTATGTCTATTTTCTCTCAAATCGCTCAATTCGGCTGTTGTTGAATGGGGGACTACTTCTTCTTTTTCTGTTAATTGTGGTGTTCCTCGGGTTATCCTTCATCTCCCACTTTATTCTTACTTTCATTAATGATCTTCATGTCACCTGAACATCTAACTCTATCAACTCGTATCTAATGCCGATGACTCGACCCTTCATTCTTCAACTTATCTCAATTCTGACTCCCCGTTTTACTTCTAGAATTGCCCTCTCGCTTAATCTTTCCGATCTATTCTCGCTGATCCGATAGAATTTCCGGTATGTCGTCTCAACTTGGTGAAATTTAATTCTTTAAAAAAACTTCTACTCATTACAAATCTCCCTCTCTAAAACACCTTTCCAACTTTCTATCTCTTTTCGACGCTTCTCTCGTCTCTCCTGTTGACAATATAAACATCCTAGCCTTAACATAAACAAAAAAAATGTACTTGGAAACTCACAGTCACAACGGTTGCTAGCCGGCCCTCAAAGAACTGGGAGTTCTGTTTAGACTTAGGGACTTTTTTTCTCTTCTCAGTGCTCCAGCTATACAAGGGCCTCATCCGCCCCTGGTATGGAATACTGCTCTCATATCTGGGAGGGCTCTGGTTTCACCCGGCTTATTGGAACAGGGTCGAGTCAAAAGCCAAAAGAATTATTAAACTGTTCCGTACTTTCCACTTCTCTTGACCCTCTATCTTTGCGGGCGCGATGTTGGTGGCTTTATCTCTTTATCTATAGGTACCGCAGCGGGCAGGTGCTGAGGAAACTTGTCACGTTCGCGTACCACCCACCTTCTGCGACGCCTCGTAACACAGGGGTGCTGGTCTGCGCATGAGTTTGTGTGGATATTGGTAACTCCAGGCTATTCCTCGGTGCTTCCTTCTTTCCTGCCACCTCGGTTCTGTGGAATTCTCTTCCATCTTCTGTGTTTCCTGCTGCATTTACTCTCCCTCACTTCAAAGCCTGCGTCTGTGCTCATCTGCGTTTTGCGGTTAAGTTGCTGCTTTTCTGAGGCGTGCAACACCACCTCCTTGAAAAGGGCTTCGCCGTGGGTTGGTGGTGAAAACTGTAAAAAAAAAAAAATTTGTTTTTTTTTTTTTTTTTTTTTTCATTCATTGTTTCTGTTTTAAATGAAAAATATCATAACATTCTTTTGAGCATTTTTGGACCCCTTTATCATCGTTCCACAGGTTATCAACCGCTGTTTTATACATATGAAATGTGTAAATAGATTTTGTTGATTATAACCACAAATATTAAAATGGATCACATTGTATTGCTGAAGATTGAGTAGAAATATTGACCTTGGCTTATTAATTTCATTATACGTATAAGACGTTCAAACTTATATTCGTGAGGCTTCTAAAACTG
>JABUQX010016482.1:60000-62529 GCA_015478945.1 Trachelipus rathkii | reverse complement strand
GGAGAGTGTATAGTCTTATAAGTGTCATAGTGATTGTAAAAGTTCATAGTGATGTGTTGTATAAGTGTCATGGGTATTGTGTAGGTGTGTGGTTGTGCAAGTAAATATATAGGCTATTAAGTGATTTTAGAAAAAGACTAACTCATAGTAGGAAGCATCCTTAGCAGGGTTTGTAATATACACCAAGATCGATCCTCAGTACCTTATAACCCTAGGGGTAGATTACCAATTAGGGCCTATCTAGGCTCAGGGGAAGGCTAAAAAGGCTTGAAAAAAGTGGCACTCAGTTCGGCACTATTGGCACTCACTGGGCACTATGGGGGCACTCATTGGCTCTCAATTGGCACTCACTTGGCACTTATTGGCACTCATTGGCATTCACTTGGCACTCACCTGGCACTCATAGAACACTAATAGAACATCCCTAGATACTCCTTACGGTGATTGGATACTCCTTACGGTGATTGGGGACCATCAAAGTTGAACCATCAAAATAAATCTGAGTCATCAAAGCTGAACCAACAATATAGGTACCATCAAAGATGACACCCATCAAAGTTAGCCATAAAGTTTGAGCCATCAAAGTGGCGTCATCAAACAAATGGGAGGCATCAAAGGCTGGGGAATAAAGTTGAGCATCAAAGTTGGGGCATCAAGTTGAAGGCATCAAAGCTGAGCATCAAAATTGTACCCCGCAGAGGCAGCAAATACAAAAGGGTTGTAAGGTTTTGTACGTGAGTATAAGTGTAAATGTAAATGTCTATGGGTAAATGTAAGTGTCAAAGTGAATGTGTGTACATAGTGTATGTGTGTATAGGTGTGTGTGTGTGTGTGTGTGTGTGTGTTGTTGGTTTTTGTTTTTGTGTGTGGTGTGTGTGAGGTGTTCAAGTAGGATAGATCCATTACATGCGTTCAAGTTAGGAACGAAATATTGACGGTGGGACACGAGTGGCAAAAATTGGCGTGGGCCAAAAATGACCCATGGTATCTGGCAAGACAAGCCCGAAATATCATGGTCAAACAGGTAAGACATCAAAAAGGCTAAGCCCCTAAAGGAAGATAAAAATTACCGTGGGCAAAAAATGACCCATGTATTCTGACAAGGTCAAAGGCTGAAATATCATGGTCAAACAAGGTTAAGACATCAAAAAGGGCTAAGCCCCTAAAGGAAGGACAAAAAATTACCGTGGGCCAAAATTGACCCATGGAAGACCAAAGGGTTGGTCGAAAATTAGGGTGGGGTACGTACAACGGTTGCTGACGCAACCGTTTGGCGCACCACCCTTCTGTCGAAGGCGTTGCAAAAATTAGGGTCCCGAAAAAATTAGCGTTCCAAAAAAATTAGCTGCCAAAAAACTTAGGGTTGCCAAAAAATTAGGGTTGGCCCAAAAAATACCGTGGGCCAAAAATGACCCATGGAAGACCAAAGGGTTGGTCGAAAAAAGGTCAAGGCCCAAAAAGGTAAAGGCCCAAAAAGGTCAAAGGTTAAGGTAAAAATTTAAGCTCAAAAAAGTCGTACGCGTGTCAAAAAAGGTCAGGAAAGCCCTCCCCAAATTTAGGTCCGGAATCCCCTTGTTACTACTAACGAGGTATAGGATATCGCCTTGAAGGGTGCTCGATTGCTGTTAAAACTGTTCTTGACCCAATTTTATTTGTGGTCGATAGCTCAGTGGTAAAAGCATCGAGTAATTGTCCTCAGGTCGCAATACGTGGTGGTTCAATCCTGTAGAAGGCAGTAATTCTTTACCTTCCGACTATATGTTCTTTGTTTAAGATCTAAATAATAAAATAGGGATTATGCAATATTTAACCTATTATTTTAATATATATATATAATATATATAATATATAATATTATACTATATATATATATATATATATATATATTATATATATATATTATATATAATATATATATATACTATATATTATATATATATATATATATATACCATAACAGTATATAATATATTAATATACTATATATATATATAGTATAATATACATTATATATATATATATCAATAATAATATATATATATATAATATAATATATAATTATATATAATATATATATATTGTTGGCCAAATTGTTTCATACTTGTCGACAGATATCTGAACGTTGCTTAGCATATTGTTTATTTATCCCTGGCAACCTTAGGAACATTACTAACAGAATTTACTGGCGTATGCGGCTCTATCATGCAGCCCTTGCATTAACCACAATTATATATATATATATGTAGATAATATATAATATATATATATATATATTATATATATATATATATATAATATATATATATATATATATATAATATATATATTAATATATAAATATATATAATATTTAATATATATATATTATAGATATATATATATATATATATATAGAATATATGTATAAGATAATATATATAGATATATAATATAAATATATATAAATATTTAATATATATGGTATTTATTATATATATATATATATATATATATATATATATATACAATATATATATTATATATATATGT
>JABUQX010016482.1:42500-45000 GCA_015478945.1 Trachelipus rathkii | reverse complement strand
GTTTATTCCACACCACAGCTTCACCACAATTCACTGACATGGTTAAGAACACACCCTCATGCAGAATCCTAGCACACTCAAAACGTAGTCCCTTTGCATTCACTAATAATTGCATTCATTCACATATAATAATACCTTGCAACGTCCTTTCCCTTTTCATACAACTTATAGCCTAAATATTTAAACTCAGACACTTGTTTCAATTGCTCACCATCGAACATGATTTCACCCACTACCATCACCCTACTCCTATCTATATTTACTTTCAAACCCCTCCTTTTACACACATTACCCTTCAACCAATCACCTCAAACTTCTTCAGATTCACCACACAAAACAAATTCATCAGCGTACAACAAGCAGGGCACCCTCCACTCTCTTCCATTCTCCATCAGTTTAGCAGCTTCACTTGTCACTCGTACCTCTGATTCTTTCATCACCTCATCCATATTCAAATTAAATAGCCATGGTGACATAACACATCCCTGTTTTACTCCACTATTAATTTTAAATTATTCACTTTCCACTCTACTTATTCATACACTTTCACTATTGACATACATACTTTTGATTTCATTCAGAAGCCTGCCACCAACATTGTATATCACTAACACCTGCCACAGAGCTTCCCCATTAATTATATCATACAACTGTTGCAAGTCCATAAAACCTAAGTACAATTTCTTCTTCTTCAATCTAATTTTCTCAATCACTTGTTTCAACGCGAAAATTTCATTTACGCATCCTCTACTACTTCTAAATGGACCTTTGCAGGTCGCCAATTATTCCTTCAGTCACTCGACGCACTATTTCAGCCAAAACACCTGCTTATATTTTCCATACAACGTTCGCTAAACAAATTCCCCTATAGGTCCTACAGTTGCTCTTATCTCCTTTAAGTACTATTACTGCTCTCGTCCAACCCATCGAAACTATACCCTAAACAAACTTTTTGTTACATAATTTAATCATCCAGTCAATCAAAATCTCGCCTCTATTCTTGACCATTTCATTAATAATTCCATCTATACCTGCTGATTAACCATTCATCAACTTTCTCACTCTACCTTTTATTTCCTCCCTACTAATTACCTCATCCCTAAAGTACCCATTACTTCTTATATCATCAAACCCACACTCATTCACAATCACCTCTTCATTACTGCAAATGTTTTGCAGATTTTCGAAATGTTCCCTCCACATTCTCCTCACATCCTTTTTATCAATCACGAAAGTACCATCCCCATTCATTATTCTGTGTAGATTCCCCTTATTATCTTTCTTGATCTTTTGTACTTCCTTCCATAAGATCTTCCTATTCCCATGTCAGTCCCCATTTATCTTCCTTCCAAACCGTTCATTTACCTCTTTTTTTCCCCTCCTGCGTATGCAACGTTTAGTCTTCCTTCTTTCTTTGCATACTTCTCTTGCACTAATAACATAGACTTCCTTCATTTGCGTTCAAATTTGGTCAGTTTCATCGTGTTCACATTCAACTGATTTATTTGCAAGTGTTCTCACATACTTTTATTATAAACTTCATTAAACTAGTCAATATTAATTTTCCACTCTTCCTTCCCTATCTTTTTCCTTTCCATCCATGCTCCTACGACCTTAATTTTACATAAGACAACATATTGATCTGATATTCCACTCCCAACAACTTCACTGATTTAACATCCAACACATACCTCAACATCTTCTCCACCGACACAAAATCAATTATGCTTTTCACCTCGATCCAATCATAACCTACACAAACTCTCGTATACTTATGAACTATCTTGCTCGAACAATGTATTACTTGCATGTATTACTCTTTCATCACAGAAATCAATCACCTTCCTTCCATTCTCATGTTCTCCCGCAACCCGAAAGGCATCTGTTGTACCACACCTTTTTCAATCATCAACCCAACCATTCAAGTCCCCAACAAAATCAATCTGAAATCTTTCCTCATCAAGTACAAAACATCATTCAGATTATCTCTCCTCAACATCACCCTCGGGCGAACGATATGCTAGAACTATATATACCTTGTCCTTCTCCACCTTAAATTTTTAACCATTAGTATTTTAGCAATCAGACAAACAATATCCACCATTGCACTTTATCACATGGCACTCTTCACAATTCCAGCTTTAACCCTCTCCCTCTCATTCTTCTCCACTTCAGCAGCACACGCACATTTCACTCCACACCACTCATCTTCACAGCTTCCTTTCATCTTTGATTCATTCACAGCAAGCAAATAAAATTTAACCATTCTAAATCCATACAATCACCTCCCTCCTCTTTTCCTTACCATTTAATCCTCTAACATGCCATGTACCCAGACTATTCATACAATTTGGCCGAAAGATACAACAAGGTCGCTTATGGCTAGTGAAAAGATAGTGGGTCGCTAACCCAACGACCACCGTCTTTTCAGTCACCTTCTACGATACGCAGGACATACGCTGTGGGAAAGTTCCTCCCCACCCACAGGATTATATGAAAA
>JABUQX010016482.1:30000-40000 GCA_015478945.1 Trachelipus rathkii | reverse complement strand
AGTAAAATAATATTAAAAATATTAATAAGAATAAGAATAACAATTGTAAAATAATATATATATATATATATATATATATATATATATATAGTATAGTATATGTATATATATATATATATATATATATATATATATATATATATATATATATATATATATATATATATATCGTATAGATATATATATATATATATAATTTTTACACACACACACACACAAATAGTAGTAATAATAATAATAATTATAATAAGCACAACAAGAATAATAATAATAATAATAATAATAATAATAATACACACACACACACCCGCATACACACACACACACACACACACACACACACACACAATAACAAAATAACAATAATAATAATAATAATAAGAAGAATAATATTAATAATAATAATAATAATAGTAATAATAATAATAATACACACACACACACACACACACACACACACACACACAATAATAACTGAAAATAATAATAATAATAATAATAATAATAATAATACACACACACACACACACACACACAATAATAATAATAATAATAATAATAATAATAATAGACAAAAATAATAATAATAATGGTAATAATAATAATAAATGATAATAGTAATAATAATGTGATAATAATAATAATAAGTAAATAATAATAATAATAACAATAACAATAATAATAATAATAATAATAATAATAATAATAATAATAATAATAATAATAATAATAATAATAATAATAATAATAATAATAATAATAATAATAATAATAATAATAATAATAATATTAATAATAATAATAATAATAATGATAATAATAATAATAAAATAATAATAATAATAATAATAATCACACACACACACACACACACACACACATAAAATAATAGTAAAATAATTATACTATTAATAATAATAATAATAGTAAAAATAATATATATATATATATATATATATATATATATATATATATATATATATATATATATATATATATATATATATATATATATATATATATATATATATATATATATATATATATATATTAAAGGAAACCAGTGGACTAATTCTTATTTCTTTTTACATTTCAGATATTAATATTAATCCTAACGATTTCGTTAAGGATGTTATCAAACGCGGAGGAAGTAACTGAGAAGAAGAAGATAGAGGCAAGATCCGGATGGTACGGAGGTAGATACTCAGGATATCTGGACTCGGATGAAAATTACGGATACGGAAACTACTACAAAGGATCGGGCAACTTGGGTTATCTAGACGACAGTCGGGAAGGTTATCGACCATATAATTATTATTCTTCATTTAGACCGTCTTATTCATCTTATTCTCGACCGTGGTATTCCACTTCTTCTTATTACAGACCTTATTCATCATCATCATCATCGTATTTCAGGCCTTCTTATTCGTACAATAGACCTTCATATTCCTCTTATTACAGGACCAATTACCGACCCTCATATTCTTATAGGACCTCCAACGGGTATTACGGTTAAATCATTGCCGAAAGAAGACCTAATATATAGAATTAATTATTAATAAGCAATTGAACATTGAATATATATATATATATATATATATATATATATATATATATATATATATATATATATATATATATATATATATATATATATATATATATATATATATATATATGGGGGTTTGATAAAAAAATATTTGCAGTTACGTATATATATATATATATAAATATATATATATATATATATATATATATATATATAGGTATATATATAGTGAGAAAAATTATAATCTGTATTGTTTTTCAAAGATGCAAACTGCCTAATAAACTAAGAAATATATCTCATATATATTTTTTGTGCAACCCCAAGATATGGAATAATAGAACCACCTTGAGAATATAATCCACTGGTGTTTAAATAGCAGTTACAAGCCTGCTTTTATTTTTTATTTTAAATTTAATTATAAATGCTAGAAAATGTATTCCAATGAGTTCCAAGTCATCATCGCAAAGTAGTGGGAAATTCAATTTTATATGAGTATATATATATATATATATATATATATATATAGTGAGCAGTATATAGTTATATATATAAGGTTGGTTATATGTTATATAGCAGCAAGTGGTATGAGTATATAAAGTAAATATATATATATATATATGTATATATATATATATATATATATGTTATATATAGCATATAACAGTTATATATATATATATGGGTTATAAGTTTGGTTACATATATATATATATATTTCATATATATATACATATAGTTGCTATTACTACATATATATATATATATATTAGTTATATATATATATATTTGAGTTATTGGTTGGTTATTATTATTATTAGTTATATATTATTATTTTATATATATATATATATTATATATATATTATATTATATATATATATATATATATATATATATACCTGTGTCAGATTTTAAATATAGAGAAATTAATTTAATTTTTATTTCATAAAAATACAAATTAATGCTACATAAGGTTATTACATGGTTATATGCCATATATATATATATATATATATATGGTTATATATATATATATATAAGTAGTTAAGTTATTATATATTTATATATATATATATAGTTAGTTATATATATATACAGAAAAATATATATAGATAATATTTAGATAGTAACAAAGAAAAATATATATATAAATATATATATATATATATATATATATATATAGTATATATATATATATAGTATATATATATATATATAAGGTTAGATATTATATATATATATGTTTTGAGGAGCAAAAACTTTCTTGCAGCAATATTTTTGAAATTTCATTTAATTCCCCTATTTTAATTTCTTATTTTAGTTCATATATATACATTGGTAGCGTTTTGCTACTAGTGGGAAAACTTCCCGGTATCAGCGATAGGCTGGCCAGCCAGCGGATTTAGTCGTTAGGCCCGTGGTAACCCAAGGACTTTTCTCGATGGGTCCCACTGGTGTGGACCGACCGGGCGGGAATTTTGCCGCCGGGGCCGGGCCGGGGCCGGGGCTGCTCTAATTTTAGCCGGGGCCAAGCTAGCTAAAAATTAGAAATAAGAGTCAAAAACACTGAAAGTCTTAAAACTTAGGATGAAAATTAAATATAATTTCAATTAATTAATAATTTTAATTATAAAAAGGGAATACATTTAATTAATTCAATTAAATAAATATTTTCGAAAGAAATTTTTAGAAAATAATTGATTTTCTAGAAGAATAAGTTGTATTATATATATATATATATATATATATATATATATATATATATATATATATATTGTAAGTAATATATCTATATAATATGTAGTATTATATATATATATATATATATATATGTTGGACAGGACCGACGAGGGGTGGAGGGAGTGATCGGGGCTTTTGGTATTGGAGGAAGGAAGCAGGGGAGGGGGTTATAGATTTTTGTGTACAGAATGATATGCGCGTGATGAACACCTTTTACAACCGTAGAGACAGCCACAAATGGACGTGGTACAGATGGAATGGAGAGGGTAGAGGATACGAGGAGAAATCAATGATTGACTTAATGCTAACAAATAACAAAAGACTGTTTAAAGACGTGAAGAGTATACCGTCGGTCTCTGGAGACTCGGATCACCGTTTGGTTGTGGGAAAGATGAGAATAGATGGTGTTAAACCATATAAATGTAAGGTTAGGAAGAGATTCATGGTGGAAAAGTTACGAGAGCAGGAATGTAGATAAAAATTTAAGAGGGAAATGGAGGGTAAAAGGAGAAATGTGGTGATGGATGCGGAGGTGGACGAGAGTTGGAGAGCATTGAGGGACGCCCTGTGGGAGGTGTCTGAGGATGTTGTGAAAGTGAAAACAATTCATGGAAGAAAAAAGAAACAAACTCCTATGTGGACTGAACAAGTTCAGACGGCGGTAAAGAGAAAGATAAAATGTTTTAGAAGGTGGATAAAGAGGAGAGGGAGGAATATGTAGAAGCGAGAAGAGAAGCTGAACAGATAAAAAGAAGAGAAAAGGAGAGTACATGGGAAAGGATTGGAGGAGAATTGGAGGAAGACCTTCAGGGGACGAGAAAGCTAATCTACAACATTGCAAAAAACTATAGAAAGGGCTCTGCCCCGCCATCCTATGCAACAAAAGATGGTGAGGTTTTGATTGAGGAGAGAGAGATAATGGAAAGGTGGAAGGAATATTTCGAAACAGCTGCTGAATATCCCGAATAACATAATAGAAGAGAAACAATGGGAAGAACGACATGTGGCGTTGGAAGAGCGGGGGGATTGGCAGATTGTACCTGAGGAGGTGGAACAAGCGATGAGAAAGATGAAAAACGGTAAGGCAGCAGGCGAGGATATGCTGCCTGTGGAGATATTGAGAGGAGCTGGTGAAGGGGGTGTTTTGTGGATGACGGAATTAATGAACAAATGCTGGAACGAAGGAAAAACACCGGAGGATTGGAATAAATCGGTATTGTGTCCTATATATAAGAAAGGCGATAAAACCGACTGTAAAAATTACAGGGGAATTGCTTTGATGCCACATATTGCAAAGGTGTACGAGAGAATATTGGAGAGAAGATTGAGGGACACAGTCGAACATAAACTGGATGAATGGCAGCATGGTTTTCGACCGGGAAGATCAACAATTGATTTGGTTTTTGCACTAAAGATGATGTGTGAAAAGACTTATGAATTTAACCGGAAAGCATATTTGGCCTTTATCGATTTAGAAAAGGCCTTCGACCGTGTTCCGAGAGAGATCTTGTGGAGGATCCTGGGGAAAAGGGAGTATGAGGTGCCTACTAAACTGATAAGAGCTATAAAAAGCACGTATGTGGACAGCTGTTGCAAGGTGAAAACACAGATGGATGATAGTAGTTGGTTTGGAATAACAACAGGTGTAAAACAAGGAAGTGTACTTTCCCCAATATTGTTAATAACGTTTATGGACTATTGTGGCAAGGTGGTACAGGAAAGGGTGGGTGGAGAGATCTTTGGATACGCGGATGATCTGGCGTTGATCTCGGAGTCAAGGGAGGCTCTGCAGAGGTTTATAGTGGCATGGGACGAGGTTCTATTTGAGAAGGGAATGAAAATCAATAGGGGGAAGACGGAGGTTATGATGGTGAGTAGGGAGCAGGAGGAGTTGAATATAGAGTTGGAGGGGAAAGTACTGAAACAGACGGATCAGTTTGAATATTTAGGAGTTTATAGTGGAGTAAGAAATGATATGTTTCAGGAGTTGAACCATAGAATTGGAAAGTTTAATGGGACACTTGCGTCGTTGTACCCTTTGCTAAAGAACCGTAATATACCGAGGAAAGTCAAAATAATAATATATACCAGCATTATGAGGCCCATATTAGCATATGGACATGAGGCTTGGACACTAAACACAAAAGCTAAAAGTAAAGTACAGGCATGCGAAATGAAAGTTTTAAGATTGATATTGGGGGTGACAAGATTGGATAGGAGGAGGAATGATGACGTGAAGGCGTGTTGGGAGTGGATAGTATATTAGAGCTGGTGGAGAGAGGACAGTTAAGATGGTTCGGACATGTGAGGAGGATGGAAGCAAATAGGTGTGCGAAAAGGTATTATGAGTGGCAGCCGGAGGGAAGGAGAGGAGTGGGGAGGCCGAGGATGAGGTGGAGGGATGGTGTAGAGAGAGCTGTGGAGAGGAGGGGGATGACTATGGAGGAGGTGGAGGAGGAAAGAGTTTACGATGATCGACGGCGATGGAGGAGCTTCGTGCAAGACAGCCTGACAGCACTTCAGGAGATGCAGAGAAAGAAAGGTGAGAAACATATATATACATGTTATACATATAGCAAATAAAGGTACATATATATATACAAAGAGTATATATATATATAAGGGCATATATAAGGCTTATATCTAATATATATATATATATATATATATATATATATATATATATATTAATTCAATTAAATAAATAATTTTGAAAAGAGATTTCGGAAAATATTTGATTTCGAATATTTTTATGTTAAAAACTCGGAAAAATTATAATTTGGCCTCAATTTTAATTTGAAATCATAGTAAATACCCAAAAAAAATTGATTATATTTAGGTATGTTTATATATTTTGGCATCAATTTATAACAAAGGAGTAATGGAATTAAAATATATTTTTTTATTTTGTTTGATTTTACCCTCTATTATTTAGTGTTAACCCCGGTAGAAAACCCCGGTTTTTCCTGACTTTTGGCCGGGGCCGGGGCCGGGGCCGGGGTCGCTGAAAATGGCCGGGGTTGGCCGGGGCCGGGGCCGGGGCCGGGGCCGGGGCCCCGGTCGGTTCCTAGGTCCCACTGACAGGTCGTGGTCTTCCTAGAGGGCCATGACCTTCCTGGGGGAGGACTGTTTATTTATATATATATACTATATATATACAGTATATATATATAAGGTAGGGTTAAGAGTATTGAGCAGCAAATTAATTGCAATATATAAGGCAGTTAAGGTTGTTAAGTTATATATATATATATATATAAGTATGTTATAATATATATATATATATAGCAGCATATATATATATATATGGTTATATATATATATATATATAGTATATGGTAAAGATAGACAAAGATATAAGTTAAGATATATATATGTATATATATATATATATATATATATATATATATATATATATATATATATTTATTGTAATCTTAGTGGCGAGTTAGAAGAGAAGAATTGATAAAATGAGGAGCGAACGCGTTAGGGAGTCGTGTGGTGTGAAGAAAGGAGTAAATGAGAAAATAAATGAAAGCACATTGAGATTGTTTGGTTATGTGGAAAGGATGGATAATAGTCGGTTGGTTAAGCGGATATATAGTGGTTAGTGTGCTGGGAATCGACTGGCTGGGAGACCGAAGAAAAAGTGAATTAAGTCAATAAAGGAATGCCTGGAGGAGAGAAATGTGAGTTTGGCAGAGGCGAGAGGAAAAGTTCATAATAGGAGTGAATTTTGGGGTTTTGTTGTGAGCCAAGGGATGAACCCTAAATTGACGTGATGCCATAGTGTGGGTCCGTTGCAATCCCGTGAAGCCCTACGGTGGATTTTTCTGACTACGACGAGTTCTTACTTAAGGGTCATTATTCGTCTACTATTTTACTGTTTCTAGTGTCTGGGGAAAGAAGGTAAGTGATGATGATGATGGTAATTCATTGTTTCACTATTTCTGAAACTTCGGACGGAGTAGCATAATCATTGTCTCCCCTTAAAATATGGGATGAGTTTATAGATGTTCAAACTTTAACCGACCGCTGCCATAAATGAACCGTTCATTCGATTTTCTACTTGGCGATATGAAATATCGATATCACTCAATATTTTCGAATATATATATATATATATATATATATATATATATAATATATATATATATATATATATATATATATATATATAGGAAGAGATTATATATATATATATATATATATATATATATATATATATATATATATATATATATATATATATATATATCCTCTAGAGAAAAACACTTAAAAATTGCTTAAAAAAATTATAAATTTTGAAATTTGTTTCAAAAAAAATTTTTCCACAACTCTTGGGCAGAGACTTTTTCAAGGAGCATTGTACAATTTTATGAACAACATTAGAATTTTCGGTATTTCTAAACGACGGTGTCATATGTTTGTGCATCTACCAACTTACACCTTTTAAAAGGTAACAAAATTTGTTACTTTTAAATCGGAACAAAATTCGTTTGTTAATGGAGAAAAGAGATGACTTTTTGCTATAAATATCAATTTCTCCCACACTTTATATTTTGATACTTGAAACTAATTATAATGCATTTTTTGACACTGTAGCATTATTACGATAAAATAAGAACAAGCTCGAAATTATTATGTCACTGATTAAATTTATATAAGACAAATAAAATTCATTTAATTAATTGTGTTCTGTAGTCTTCTTTCCATTGTTAATCAGAAGGGTGGGGAAGTACTTCCTAATCCGACTGAGTGAACTTTGTGTTTATTTTACAAACTTCAACTTGAATTCCTACATCGTACTGGTCAATTGTAGTAAAATAGCCTTTACTACAAAAAATCTGCCACCCTTAACCTAAGGGATTAATCTTTTTTTAATTGCTCGCTTTTATATATATATATATAAGCGTTAAGGTTATAGTCATTAGTTATATATATATATATATATAATATACTATATATATATATATATATAATATATATATGAGCGAAGGAAAAATAAAATAAAATTCCTTCGTCGACAATTTAATGTTGCAATTATATCGGGAATTTTCTTTAAAACTACAATATAAAAATATTGTTTATTGAATACTTTATAAAAACATCTTTGACCAATTTTAATTGTAATTTGTGGTAACTATATTAATCTATAATTATTTTAAATAAAAATAAACATAAATTTCAAAGCAAACAAAATATTTTTTTCGACGTTTATAAAAATATTATAAGTATATAGTATAATAGTATGATATATATATATTATAAAATATATATATAATATATAATATATATAGTAATATATATATATATATATATATATATAATATATATAGATATTATATAATATTATATATATATATATATATATTATATATATATATGTTTAATGTGTGTGCAGGTGTGTGTGTGTGTAAAAAGTAGTGTATTGTAGGAAAATGAATCAGAAAAAATCAATTTTAAAAGTATTTAAAAATTTTATATATATTTACTGTTAAATAATTTCCTTCTCCGGAGTCTTATTACATCAAGAATCTTTACAATATCAATTTGTTTATCTCTCTCTCTCTCTCTCTCTCTCTCCTCGGCTCTCTCTAGAGAATATATACTTATTATATAATAATATATATATATATTTATAAATAAATTATATATATATATATAATATATATAATATTATATAATTATATATATTATATATATCATAATATAGTTATTCCACTTCGATTGGTGCTCTACAGTCATTTTAACACGTACTAACTCTCTATATGAAATCAAATATTACTACCTTTGTTTGAACACTCTATAACTAAAGTTGAATCAGTAAAAATTATACAGTAAAAAAAAGTGAAGATGGAAAAGTAGTAAAAAAATTAACTCTCAAATTACGCTATTTATTCCAAATATATCTATTATGTATACATACATCTACAAATCAGCATAATATAATATATATTATTAATATATATATATATTATATATTATATAATATAATATTATATAATATATATATATATATATTATAATATATATATAATATATAAATATATATATATATTTTTAATAATATAATTATAATAATATATAATATATATATATATAATATATATATATTATAGTATATATATATATATATATATAGTATAATATATATATATATATATACTGTATATATATATATACTATATATTATACATGCTCATTCTCTTCAGGAAGGCCACAATATACAGGATACCAATTTTGGAATATTGTCCCAAACAGGAGGAACCGATCTTCAGTTGTTAGAATCCTTTGTATATTTGGCATCTCAAACCGCGCCCTTAAATGAAAATCTAAATTTTATACAGTCTTTTAATACTAAAGTGAGATTTTGTTTAAATTAAGAACTCTTTACTGCATAATATTGTAACATTAATTTTCTATATGATTTTTATTTCATTTTAACTTATAGAATTTGAATTACTCCGGCCATGGTTTAATGTTTTTAAACTTTAATCATTACAAAACATTGTTGAGGTGTTGAACTGGCAGTAAAAAATTATTGCCCCGAAACATAGTCGGCTACCATAATATTTAAAAGTTTAATTCGTTTTGGTGGATACTTGCTATTATATTTATATATAATATATAATATATATTATATATAATATATAATATATATAATATATATAATATACTATATAATATATATATATATTATATATAATAT
>JABUQX010016482.1:5000-25000 GCA_015478945.1 Trachelipus rathkii | reverse complement strand
ACGGATTCAGAAATAATTTTGACTGTCTGGCTGAAGCTATAGGATATATTTAATAAATATTAGGTATACCTACTGGATAGGTGATTAAGGCTAAGTGAAAATGCTTGTAAGAACGGAAACCCCAGTTGACACCTCGTATAACGTTATAGACTGAGAGACACAAAGGAAAAAGGGCAGCTTGAAATATTATCTATTTCACTTAGGTTACAAATAATGGTACAAGAAAAATCAGCATACGCTGAATTACATAAAAAGTAGCGATGACATAAAAACTAAATTCTTCGGAAATAAGCCAGAAAACACGACAAAATCGGAGAAAATGAAAAGCACTCGGCCAATTATACAAGGGACCCAGGTTCATAACTGGTTGGGTTGGAGAAAGATGGGCAATTCCCTCTTGGGCTTAGTTGCGTCTTGCTCAGACATGAAAATGAGTACACCCTCTCCTTCACTAGGGCCCTGACGGTGAGCTGTGGTGTTAACTGAAAAAATAAAACTTAAAGAGTATGCAGAAAAACTATATATCAGTCAGTATCTGAAACTGATAGACCATCACAGAGAAATTTGGAGTGGTCATTAAACTCTTCATTCCAAATACTGTCAGCCAGGTCTTTCTCTACATAATCATGAGATTGATCGGCAACGGATATGTACTTCAGTATCATCACATGCACTATTGTCAATTTTCATAATGGCATCGAAGTATGAGAAAACGAACTCTAAAGATAATCTGGAGAGAAAAATGTTGAAAGCTCTGCATATGACTTTAAGTCCTAACATGACTTCTTCTCCTCTTTAAATATACCATGTAATGATTAATCGGATTTGATATTAGATGCCCTGATTGGAAACATGTCTCAGAACTCAGATGCTGAACATGATGCATAAGCATTATATATATATATATATATATATATATATATATATATATATATATATTTATATATATTATATATATATATATATATATATTATATATATATATATATATAAAGATTATCAGTGATCTTTGTTAAAATGTTCTGAATGTCTGACGGCTGATTGCCTCACGTATGGATTTAAAGTTTGTGGGGCAGGTTAAGAACAAAATAAACAGTTGCAGGCTATAAGGAACAAGCATATCTTTAGGCTTGTTAGTAAAAATAAGTACTCTAAGTAATAAAAATACAATGTAAACAGTAAAAATAATATACTATTTTGCAAAAAATGCGCACATGGCATCAATGTATAGTGTTAAATTGAATGGTTGAGAATTTTCATGGTTTATTGTATGGTTTATAGGATATACAAACAAATAATAAATTATGGAGAATAAAAGTGTTGTGGATATTAGACAACCTTTTAATAGAAATAAAGAAATAGAAAAATATTAGTTAATAAAAACACAATTCATTTGTGAAAAAAGAATGTAGAGAATTTATTGGAACAATAAATAAAAATGAATGTTGTACATACAATCTACAGCAACGTAGTTGTAAAAGAAAAGGAGCTGCTGCATCTCATAACACAAGATGAGGAAGATTGCAAACTAGAGACAAGAATAATTGAGACAAAGCCATTCACTTGTTAAAGCACTGTTAAAAAAGAAGAAAATTCTTGCAACTGTATGCAGCAAACAATTAGATATTAAGTGGAAAAGTGTTATTATAGTGTCGTTTAAGAAGAATGATTTTACATTGGGCATTAGGCACACTTTCAAATAAAATTTCCATAAAGTAAACTTAATAGTTACGAATTCTAGATTTAAAGAAAAGTATAGAGAAGAATAAGACAAAAGAGCAGATTTTAAAAGTAATCTGCCATTCACTTGTTGAGAAATTTACTATGGGAGATGTTTTAAATGCTTCTAAAACTAAGTCAATGACGGGCACCCTGAGCATATCTAAAGGGAATTTTAAAAGTAATTTGCAAAAGCCTTGTCAAAAAACCATAGAAATGAAGCTTTCTAAAAATGAAACTTATGTAATGACAAAGCAATCTTTAGTAGGATGGGGCCGGATAGTGGAATAAACCGGATAGCCGAGAACCGATATCCGGCTGGAAAGTGAAAACCGGATCCGGATAATCGAGTCGGATATCCGCAGTCTGTTATATATATATATATGATATTATATATATATATATTTTATATATTATATATATATATAATATATATATATATATATATATAATTATAATATATATATATATATATATATATATTCCTCTTATCGATCTGATGGTTCTGTTGCTAATTCTCCAAACTTGAAAAGAGAATCTCTTTCAGCCTTCCTATTTCCGCTTAACTCAACCCCCTGACAATTCTGGGCATTCCTCACCCTCCTTCCTTCTCCTCTCAAGTGTTCCTATGCCTTTGCCTGTGATTACATTTGATCGGGTGCATTGGGCTCCTGAAATCTATGAACGTTAGGAAGGCAGGTGGCGCGGATGGCATTCCTCTCCGAGTTTTGAGGGAGTGTGCTTCCGGGCTGGCCCCTCCCCTCGTTCAGCTATATTCTTTATGTCTCTCATAACTAACACTTTCCCTCAGTGGTGGAAGCACGCACATGTCCAACCTGTTCGAAAAAAAGGAAGCCGCTCTTGTCCTTCTAACTATTCCCCTATAGCTCTCACTTGTATTCTATCTAAGATCTTTGAAAACCCCTTCTCAACTCTCATTTCTTAGACCATCTGGATTCCTCAATCCCTATTTTCCGATCATTAATATGGTCTTTCGGCGCTCGAGGAATTACTACTGATATATTTTCCTATCTTACTGATTTATGGCTTTCCCGCTCTTAGAAACTCGGCGGAGACTTGCGTTGGTGTGCGCTTGAAATATACAAAGCATTTTGACCGGTATGGACGCGTTCACTGCTCTCCAAGGCTCCCTTCCCTTGGGTTTCCTCCTCTTTGCTTACTTACTTATATTCTAGTTTTCTTCCAAATTGCTCAATATCGGCTGTTGTTGATGGGGTGACTTCTTTCTTCATTTTCTGTCAATAGTTGTGTTTCCCAGGGTTCTGTCTATTCTCCTACTTTATTCCTACTTTTCATTGATGATTTTCTCACCTGCACATCTAACTTCTATCACTCATATTTGCTGTGACTCGACCCTTCATTCTTCAACTCATTTCAATTCTGCTCTTCTTTTACTTCTAGAATTGGTCTCTCGTCTTAATCTTTTCCGATTCTTATCTCGCAACACGCGAGACAAACGCAACCTGTTATAGGATCCACGAAAAAAACGATACCAAACAAAACAAACAACAATGAACCTAGGATTATCCGGGGTGGGGTCGTTTCTGAAACCTTAGTTGAAATTCAATTCTTTTAAAAAACTCAACTTTCTACAAATCTACCTCTCTAAGACACCTTCTAATCTTGCCTATCTCTTTCGACAGTTCTCTCTCGTCTTCTCCTGTTGACAATATAAAACATCCTTGGCCTTAACATAGACAAAAAAATGTTCTTGAAACCTCGCATCACAAACGTGCTAGGGGCTGTCTCTAAAAATACTAGGGAGTTTCTGTTTAGACTGCGAGAATTTTTTTCCTCTTCGCCAGTTACTCCAAGCTATACAAGGGCCTTCATCCGCCCTTTATGGAGTTACCTACTGCTCTACTATCTGGGGTTCTCTTGGTGGTCTCCCGGCCTTTGGATAGGGTCGAGTCAAAAGGCCAAAAATACTTATAAACTGTTTCTGTACTTTCCCTCTATCCTTGCTGCGCGATGTTGGTGCTTTATCTCTTTTCTATAGGTACCGCAGCGGCAGGTGGTCGAGGAAACTTCTCACTCGCGTACCACCACCATTTACGTCCCCCTTTGTAGCCAAGCTAGGATGCTAGAGTACATGCACATGAGGTTTTGTGGTGATTTGGTTAACTCCAGGCTAGATTCGCTGCGGGTACTTCTGGTGGAATTCTCTTTCATCTTTTTGTATTTTCATGCTGAATTTAATCTCCCCCACTTTAAAGCCTGCGTCTCTGTGCTTATCTGCGTAATTTACGTTAGCTGTTGAATTCTTGATTCGTGCCAACACCCCCCCTCCTTGAATACGGCTCTGCCCGTGAGTGGTGGCGACAACTGTAAAAATAAAGGTTAATAAATAAAAACCTAAATAATATATATTATAAATATATAATTAATTATAATATATATTAATATATATAATATTATTATATATATATATTATGTATAATATGTAAATTTTTATTATTTTTATTTAGATTTATATTTTATATAATATATATATATATAATAAATTATTATATATATATATATATAATATATATAATATAAATAATTATATATTATATATATATATATAATGGTCAGCTTTAGTATATCCTTTTTCATGAGTGATACATAAAAAACTATTATGCTTACAAGTAAAACGGGAGATAGCGTTAATATCATCTAGGTCCGAATGCTGGTCTTCCATATTTCTAGTGCGGGAAATGTAAAAAAAAATCCTTTGCACTATATATATATATATAACTAGTATAATTAATATATTATATATGAAGATAAGTGACAGAACTTTAATAAAATAGTATTATAAAAATAATTTTTTCAATTTATATGATTAGTAGGTACCTCATAATCCTCGGGTATAGATATATTATATTATATATATATATATATATATTCTCAAAAAAAACTACAATAGCTACAGCGAAAAAGGAATACATTTTTTGGAATCCTGGTAAAATTTCAAAAAATAGGAAAATGTAAAAAAAAATAAAAAAATAAAATAAATTATTGTTAATAATTATAGTAATTATGATTAAAAGAGGCCCTATTTAGAGACCTTTTATTGGTTTCTGGTTAAAATAGATAGACTTTCTATTAAATTTTTTTTTTTTTCACTAAAGAATACCCAAGGTATATCCGGCACCGATGGCAGGAGTCGGGCGTCTCTCGGCTTCCGGGGAACTACGGGTAGGATTATTTCCCCCCTCCGGAGGGTCTCCGGAACCCCCGCTCTTTTGGTATTTGTGTGTCGCGGGGGTCCTCCGCCCCTCCCCTACGGGGTAGAAAACATCCCCCCTATGTTCCCCGTCGGCTCGAGCCCCCTAGCGTGCCGTATAAAGCATTTATTTCCATAGTTGAAAATTACCAGGATTCCAAAAATGTATTTCCCCTTCTCTCCTCGTAGGCGTATTGTGTAGTGTTTGTGTGAAATGTAGTTACTCCTATGCCATATACGGTGAGGTACTCAATTTGTTTTTTTTCTTTTTTACATCTTTCCGCACTTAAAATTTGGCCAACTCTGTCATTACCTCATCCAACACTGCTATTCTAGTTTTATTGTGTAGGATTAATAGTTTTAAGATTACATTTCGAAGTGACTGTTGAAATTAGTATATACTGGACAGTAAGGCCTAGTATCTATAAGCAAGTATATAATATTATACTACTATATACTAATAAAACCAAACTTAAACCTAAATAACTTTAAGTATTTATTCCTCCACTCCTCACTCATAATATATATATATAGTATATACCAGAGGTGGTGTTATCCAGCAAGCTGCAATTTAAGTCCGCAATTCGGCAATTGCGGAATACCAAAATAAATTTCTACTGCGAAATTGACAGATTTTGCGGAGTGAAACAATTTAGAAATGATAATGTTGCGGAATTAGGCTGCTTATTTACGAAATGGCACAATATCATTTCATATTCCGGAACTCTTAAATTCCGCTCAATAAGAGATGAACTGAGTTCAAAAAAAAAGGAATTGACCTCGAATTTTCAGTGGAAGTGTTCATAAAATTTTAGTCCACTTCAAAGTTTTTACACATTCGCCATCTCTCAGGTGAAGCTTTGCACATCTAAGAAGAGACAACCAACCAGTTCAAAAAAGTTAAACGTCCGGTCCTCCAAAGGGTAGATGATATCTTTTGATTATCGTCCTATATCCTCTAAGTTTGCTTAGACATGGTTTCTACCAAGCAAGTTGTTTTATCGCTCCTCCTAGTTGCATTTAAGAAGACTAGTGCGTGGAAAGCTATAACTTTTATGCATCAGTGATTAGCAATTCGTTGTCAGTCGAAGCCTGGGTAGAAAGGAGCAAGGAATCTCGTTAAACAAACTCTCAGCCAAACAGGGTGAAACATTCTTTCTCTAAATTCTGTGTAATATAGATTAAAATTCTGTATAAAATAGTAATAGGCGCGTATACAGAATAAAGAAATTCCTTTACGTTTGATAAAGCATTTTTTAACGTGTTTCTTTGCAAGCTGAATCGTTTAGAGACGCAACAGAGACAAGAAACTATCGCGCAAAACATATGTGCATTTTATGTTGTAAGCACAAATGGGCAAAAAACGGAGAAAACGAACTTTGAAGATTTTTTAGAACTAGATTTGTGTACGAGATACTTTAAGGTAAGTCAATTTAATATAGCAAAAAAGAAAATTTTCATTATATAATTTTTATATTATTTATTGTAATTGACAAATAAAATAAAAAAACTTTTGCTGTTTTTGTAAATAAGTAATTAATTAATTAACAAAAACTGAAAGGCGTTCTGTAAATGCAATAATAGAATTAAATCATTGAGTTTTGAAAATCAAGCGAATTTTATTCGGTGGTATTTTACATCCTCCTTTTTCTCCTTATATAGCGAGATATTCTTTATTCTTGTGTATGCTTTAAAGTTTAATTGATTTATCAATGAATTAATAAATATATAACGAAAACGTGTCACACGCACCACAAATCTAACAGATAAAAACTATAATTGACAGGATAACAGTAATAATTGAATAAATATAATATTAAAAACACTTCAGATAAACTGTACCAACACTCGAAAGTCCTTTATAAAAACAAGTATATAATATATTAATATTCTAATAATTTAATTTTATTAGGTCCCTTATTCTTTCTTTATCTTTCATTTTTTTCGTATTCAAAGTGAGTGAACTTGTATGAATTGATTGAAGTTACTCACAGTAATAATATAGAGTATTAATATATATATAATATAAGGTGAGACATAGTTATTATATGATATATAGTGAGTAATAAGTAATATAGTGATAGTAATAACACTAATGCGTAATTGATAAAGATAATATATGAGGATTGTATTAGCTCTTGACTATCACATAATGTAGTGACTGTTATTTGTATAACTGTTACTTTTTACAAGATAATCACGTGATATAGGAATAACTTGCTCCTCTATATAGACCATATTATCATTCTATATTAATTTGTTCAAATTATATTTTGAAAGTGAGTGTTCGCCCACACGAGAAGAGCCCTACTAATGTGGATTGAGAGATAAACATGATCTCGTTCCGTGTTAAAGTCCGGCCGTGATATATAACGAGATGATATTCCGGGAGAACCTGTTGATAACTGAGAGATGAGAGTACAAACAACTATTGCGTGCTGTTGTTGGATTTGCGGAGGTAGGCCGGATACTTGTAAGGAATCTGACAGAAAGCCTCAAGAATATATAGAAGCATGGGGCGAGAATCCTGAGTGGAGTTCAAAAGTGTCAAAAAACCACCATCCATGAAATGAGAGGCGAAAAGTATTCAGAGAAAAAAACACTGAGAAGATCTTGAATGAATTTATATACCAGAGAAGGAAGCTTTTGTAGTTCATATGGAACGAAAACTTCTACCTCAGGACGTTCTAAAGACAAAAGCAGAAAGAAGAATAGCTGTTTTATTCTTTGGTATGGTGAAAATGATAAAACAACTGCTTAGTGTAGTTCCTGTAGCAGACACAAGCCCTGGTGAAGAACAAGCCCTGGCTGTTTATGAGTGTCTCGAGGAATGAAGTTTCTCCCATACTATCGAGGCATTGATTGTTCAGGCACCACTGCATATCAACACAGGAAAGGCTTCAAAGGGGCTGTACAATATTTGGAGGGGAAAAACATCTTGGTTAGAGAGCTGCTTTACCTTAGTTGCCGCCACCATCATTCTTGAGTCATGTTGAGAGGTTGTTTTGCGAAGTAAGTTCGGAACTTACTAAACTATCAACAACTGGGCCCTTTCAACCCGATTATATTCAAGAGATTCCAAAATGCATTATGGCGAGGCTCAAAAGCAAGAAAACAATATGGTACTCGGGGTAATCAATCAACGAAATTTGTGTTGTGAAAAGACATACTACCTTCTTGAAGTAAGCAAGTTAATTGCCAACATTAGCTGCGATTTAAACACTAACTTTCACACGGGATAGTGTGCCGGATATTCCGGGCCCATCCCTAAATCTTAGCCACAACAAAAAGCGAATTTTAAAAGTAAATTCGTCATTTGCACTATAGTACTCATATAGACACAAAAGACTTCTAAAGATCCTACAACATTAAAGTTGAATGAAGTCTCTTCCAAAGTATACAAAAGCTTCCTTAGAGATGATAAAATGAAGTTGAAGAGTAGCTTATCAATAAGACATAAAGTGTTTTTAAAAAACCATATAGATTTAGTTCAAATTCAAACAAAAAAGTAAAGACAAAAATTAATTACAAATAGTTATAAGTACTCAGGTATTAAACCTATTTGAGACAGAGCACAGAATAGGAAAATTATATTTAGAGAAACGTTGGAGTAGAAAGAACTTTGTGAAGCTCAAAGGGGTTCAAAAAGATTAATTCAAGGAAAGATTTTAAAGTACAATTTATCATATTTCAATAGAGGAAAGACTTTTTCAATATAAGAACTGAACTTAGGCACAAGATATGACAAAGGTTTTGACTTTAGTTGGCCGAACAAAGTTTTTGTTTTCGAAAAGACAGAAAGAATAAAATATCTTTTTTCTTGATAACTTGAGAAAATTTGTATTAGG
This sequence comes from Trachelipus rathkii, assembly GCA_015478945.1. Lineage (NCBI taxonomy): Eukaryota > Metazoa > Arthropoda > Malacostraca > Isopoda > Trachelipodidae > Trachelipus > Trachelipus rathkii. The sequence continues at coordinate 16,201 of JABUQX010016482.1, read as the reverse complement.
ATTAAATATGCTTTCAAATATGCTTTCACGAAAGAGAATGAAATTGACTTGATATTTAGTGTAATTAAAAGGAAAAAGGGAAATTTTATATTTTCTTTTTATTTTGTTTTTAAATTGAAAGGCGTTAAATGATTAATAAAGCTCCAAAAACGGGGAATGTAATTGTTCTATTTAACGGGTTAGAAGGTTAAAATGATTTGGTATTTAAATGATCAAAGAAATAGCAAGTTGGTCCTAATGAGAGATAAATCTCAATTCTATTTGACAAGTATCACAAGAAATTTCTTGCAATAAAATAATCAGTTCTTTTGCAGCATTTTGTAAAGATTTATTTCTAAGTATTATTCGAAAGTGCATGTGTTGAAAGGAACTCGGAAAAACTATAAGCTCTCCTTCAAGAAAATACCTCTTCTCATGTTTGCAATGTCGAGGAGAAAAAACAGGAAAGAAATGTGTTATAAATGAAGCTTACAACTAAAACCGGGCACTAGTTTAATTAAAGGAATTGATAGACCCATATTATAGAAAAGCAAGAAACAACGTGCCTTTCAAAGTAGAATCACTGTGCGTAAAAACTCATGTTTTATGTTTTATATCTTTACTGATTTTGCTGGTGCTTAGAGGTTATATTAACTTAATAAAGCAAAAGTTTGGATTAATTACTGACTGATTTATTTATATATTTTGTTTCAATTTATTATGTATTATTTGTTTTAGTACCATTTTAGTTAATTTGTTTTGTTAGGGTTCTAGGTGTTAGAATAAAGTTACTTTTATGTTGTTTGTTAATTTTACGGACAACCAAACCAGAAGCACCAGATCCATTTTTAGTGCTGCAACTCATAGTTACACACACTAAAAGAGCCTTATATTGTAGAATTTCGCCGTCATCTTCACTGATTCTTTTTGGCGTGCTACTTGAAAGTAATATAGCTATATCGAGATTTGTGAACATTATTAATACTTATTTCTAAGTGATATGAATGAATTTTAGACTAATATATTAATATATATCTATCTTATGAATAGAGTAATGCCTCTGAATATAGTGATTGATAAATTTGCTCAATCATAATAACCTTATTTGTTATTAATAATATATTATATAATATATGTATATATAATTATTACATAATATATATATTAATATGTATATATAGTATATAATAATTAGGTTTAGCTCCTCACTTGACTGTTGAGAACTTTGTGATATTTCTTGATACAACCATTTAAGCTTTTACACGTGTATATTATTTATAGTAATAAGATATATATATATATATATATATATATATATATATAACGATATAATATATAGATATATAAAAAAATATCTCACTATTTCACTTTTTAAGTTATCCTAGCATATATTAAATAATAGCGTAACAATATATATATATATAAGTCTATATATATATACTAAATATGAACACTACTAGAGACTTCAGTATAGTAACATTATAATAAATAATATTAACCATTATCATTAAATTATATTTTCAATTATAAACGTGAGAAATTCTTACGTATATATTATACACACCAACAAAAATATTAATTCTGATATGTATTCACTAACCAAGAGTATCATTATGAGTTTAAGCATATAACCTTTGTCAACATTAATATTATTATTTTAAACACTTTTAATGTATAATATATAGTCTCACTTTAGGGTTATCTTTGTTTAATTATCCATATTGTGTGGACTCTATGCGAATTTTCTTTGAGTTCGTCTCAGATTTAATGTGCAGATTTTCTTCAGAGAACCATTCCCTCATTGTAGCGTGTGTATCTTGTATAAGGCGAACATATGTGTTACTTACTTATATACATATACCATATAATATCTATGTAGAATTATTCAACCAGAAATTAATCAAGCTGTTATATTAGTATAAATATATATTTACAACATTTCACTCATCTAGATAATCATAAGTAACTGTATTTAAAATAAAGTGTAATTCACAGAACAAGGAAGTAGAAAATAAATAATACCTTCTACTCTAACTAAATATGAAATCGAGGAAGCAGAGAATAACAATATTGAGTTATTATATACTAAGGTGTTGTAACACATATGTTACGCGAGAAGCGTATGTTATTACATGGTTAGATGTGTTTACTAAAAATCACTTTTAGTAGAGCTTAAACGGTTCGAGTTGTTGGGAGTATATATTACATTATTTTATTACCTTTCTTAAAAAAGATGATGCTAAAACTCACTCTGAAGTAATGTCACTAAGTACACTCTCTTTTCTGGTTATAAAAAATACACATTGAAATATCCTTAGTAAATAAAACTCAATAAAAAACCATTCTGTTTCATTTTATATATCTCCCCTCGTTCTAATAATGATATATCTAATACTTTATGGAAATATAAATACTTAATTGAATTTCTTTTATATTCATAATAATGTATGCTTGCTAAAAGAGTATTCCTTGAGTTATCTACTACGTTTCGGATGACATATAAGGCTGTTACGCTTCTCACGCGTTCGACTATTAAAGTTAGCTCAGAGTTATTGGAGGATTATGTTTAAAATTAAAAAAAAATTCAGTTAGTCTAAATAAATAATAATATATATTTATTTGACTATTAATGATTTGAGTGAGGAGTGAGACTATAAAAATTATGGAGAAATAAATAGAGAAGTTTATATCGATGATATACTCTAGTCACATAATGAGCTGTTCTGCACAGCCGCCAACTACATATCAGAAATGAGTGTTTTTGAAACTTTGACCACTCGAAGACGCCCACCAGGCGGCTGCAACGATAGTTAACATGTATCATTAATTATTCGTTCCTCCCACAATTTGGCTAGTCTCTCGAAATTACCTAGTCTATTTGTTTTGTCTCGTACGCTCCGTGGTTTGGATACATATAATATCTCTAGAGACGAGTATATATATACGATTTATCTATCTCACACCTATCATAATCACTTGACTCACCTCCTCTCTCTGTCACCCATCTTCCTAATCCACCATAGTATATATACATTATAAATACTATAGTCGTATGACTGTGAGGGTTTTGTAATCCCGTCTACTACATTTTTTACTCTGGAATGCTCATTTGCAATGCCTCAGGATTCCTTTTGCTAATGTTTGGGCACCCTATAAACCACCAATATTATGTGGGATGATTACATAATGAGAACATGATAATGATATGATTATTATATATATATATATATAATATATATATAATATATATAAATATATATTAATATATATATTTAATTTTAATTAGATATATATATATATATATATATATATATATATATATATATATAATATATATATATATATTTAATTATATATATATATATATATTATATAATATATTAGTATAATATTAATATATATATATATATATATATATATATATATATTAATATATTATATTTATTATATATTATATATTACATTATCATATATATATATATATATATATATTAAGTATATATTATATTATATAATATATATATATATATTAATATATTTTAATATATATATATAAATATAATATATATATATATATATATATATATAATATTTATATTAATTAATATATTATATATATATATTATATATATATAATGTATATTAAATATATATATTATAATATTAATATATATATCACCTTATGTTCTTTGCTTCTTCTTATACTTGAGTAGTATGTACGTAGATTGTTACATACATGCTAACTCAGTAGAAATAAAATTCCTTGTGACTTACTATATAGTTATATATTAAAATAATATTAATGAGTATATATCGGGACCTCACAAACCCAGCCGCCACGCTATATAGACAAAACTATTAAGTGGAAGATAAAAGGATTGAGAGTATAATAGAGATATATATATTGTTACAATAAAAATGATAGAGATAAGGAGATTAATATATATATATATTATGCTATATTTATTACTATATATATATATATATTATTTAATATATATATATATATATATTATATATATAACTATATATATTATATTTATTTATATTACTATATATATATAATATAAAATACTTAAAAGTTATATTATACGTATTGATAACGAACGCACTATTATCATAGTATAGTATTGGGTAGGTCTGAGAGTAAAATGCACATAATTCCCCTTTATAAGTACTGGTTATTCTCATAACTTATTATCAGTATCACTAATAGTTAGTATATATTTAAGCGCAAATATTATTTAAGATGGACGCACTAAACGCAAATTATTAGATTAGAGGGCATAATTTTGCGCTTTTACGTCCCATATAATAAAAAAAGTTTGAGCGCAAATGCAAAAGGCGCACATTTTTAGAAATTTCGCGCAAACGCAAAAGCCGCACATTTTTACCTAAAAGCGCAAATTGCTCAGCTTTTAGTCAGCTTATTCAATTATGTCGAGCCTATGTTCCACCCCACCCTCTTAGTTATATATAATATATTATATATATATATATATTAATTATATATATTATATATTATATATATTATATATATATATATATATATATATATAAATATATATATATATAAATATTTATATATAATATTATATATATAATATAATATTGAAGCTCTTATTCAGAAAAATATACTTCATTTTTTATTTTAAAACGATGATGTATTTTTTTTATCATGTACATAAAAATCAAGTAGATTTTTGTTTCTTTTTGAGTTTTTTTATTTATTTCTCTTGACAATAAATAGTAATATTATTATATTTACTATAGTTTTAATATATGTATATTATTTAATTACTTTAGTAAGTTAAACGTATTTTACTTTAAACAGCTAAAGATATTGACTATTTGATTCCTTATAGCTGCACTGTTTATATTAGTTCCTATAAACTGCCCAATCAAATATATAAATCCATTAACAGTGAGCTATATAATATTCAAGTATATATATATATATACGTTCAAATTGTTTAATTTTATTTACAAAGATCACTGATAATTATATTAATATATATATATATATATATATATATATATATATATTATTAATATATATTTATAATAATATATATAATATATATTATATATTATAATTAATATATATAATATTAATATATATATAATATATATATATTTATATATATATATATATATATATATATATTAATAGTATTAATAGATATATATATATACTTGATATATATATATATATATATATATATATATATATATATATATATATATATATATAATGTACTTAATATGCATTCTAATGATTCAGCATCTGAGGTTCTGAGGACATTGTTTTCTCAAATCACATATATATATTAGGTTAGCATCTATATATCAAAATCCGTAATAATCCTATAACATGTGATATTTATAAAGAGTAGGAGAAAGAAGTCATGTTAGGACTAAATAAGTATTCATATTGCAGTGAAGCTTATTATCACATTTTATTTTCTCTCTCAGATTATCTTAGAGTTCGTTTTCATTATATCATATAATCTTTTTTTTCAATTGTATACCATATGTACCCATGATTTGGACTATAAGGGTTTCGCTCCTAGTTGTGCAACCCAGTGCTTGTATTTGCTTACTCGTTATACTGAAGCTCTCACCCACGTAATAATCCTGTTAGTCCCCGATCAATCTAGAACAATGCAATAGTTAGTAAGAAAAAAGCACTTTGCGTGCTCTGAAACTTATTGAGTGGTTTCTTTGACCACGCGAGTCTCTCTCATGAGTGTGAACTATACAATCTCTCAAAATTATCGTCTCTATGTCTTCTCAGTGTAACTCTAAAATATCTCATGCTCTCGAGGATCACTGGCTCCGAAGAAACTATACTCAGTTTTTTCTGCGTCCCCATTACTCTTTTAAGTTTTTCACTCTAGTTTCTTTCACTTCGGTTAACACCACAATGCTTCAACTTAGCAGGCGCATGGGCCACTATGTTCCGAGAAATGGACTGGTCCAGGGAGGGAGTTTTGACTCGATGCACTAAATTTAAATAGATCTAGAGACGACATAGACTCACGCCAAATGACTTGCCCAAGCCAAGAAGAAGGAGAATGGGAGATTAGAGCACATCTAATCTGCTCACATCGTCATGCTATACCCAGTGTACTGTCTGAATCCAACCCTAGTTTTTGGGTCCTTGTATAATTGGCCGAGTGCTTTTACATATATTTCATTCCACGAATTTTGTCGAATCTCCACTAGATGACTGCTCAGATCTACTTATTTACTCTCAGTGAGTATATCACTTCCATGTTTATATAAATTCCGAAGTTATGCTTGTTATAAAAAGGGCCCAAAAGAACTAATTTGGATAATTTGCTTCTTTCTCAAATGAACTTAATTTGTTAAACTTATCAATTTATATATTGAGTGTATCGAAAGAAGACGCGTGATATGAAGTGTTTTTTGCTCCTCCAATTTATTAATTACTAAAATATTAATTTTTCTTTGATTGGGATAATTTTCATTAAAATTTTAAATTTCATAGATATGAAAAAATATTTTTTTTTAGATTTTTATAAAAATTTTTTATCAGCTCCATTTGGAATTCTAGCCACTTCCTCCGACGAAAAATCTCTTCTGAACTTTTTTCATCACGAATTCTTCTATTCCTTTCCGCAGTCATTCTTCATCTACGCTATACTTCCTCTATTTGTCTGCATGAGTTGATAACAAGCCGGTACTGTCGACCCGTCTGGTACTAATTACTTCAGATTCTATCTATTAACCATTATTTGTTAAATCAAAATGATATAATAAGGAATGAAAAGAGTGAGCTCTTAATCCTTTGTGTCTTTCAGGCAATAATTTTTGGGATAAATAGTATCATAGTATGTATCAAACTGAGTGAGTTTACCGTTCTTACCAAGTAATATATTTTCAACTTAAGGCATTAAATTACATCCTATCCAGTAGGATTAATTATAACCTAATATTTTTATTAAATATATATATCATATAGCTTCAGCCAGACAGTCAAAATTATTTCTGAATCCGTTATATATAAAATCTCTTTAAACGTATGGTGATATAATATATATATATATATATATATATATAGTATATATAATATTTAATATTATATATAATATTATAATATATTATATATTAATTTATATAATATATATTATATATTTATAATTATATATATAATTAATATATTATATATTATATAATATATATATAGTATATTAATATTATAATATATTATTATATATAATGTTAATATATATATATAAAACATAATTGCGTCTCATAAGAGACCTAATCAAATTAACTATACCATGCTGAGATAAATTATACTTAAAACGTTGTTTTATTACCTTGTATTTTACTTTTTAAACGTGTTAATGAATAGATATGACACCAGTTAAGAACCTAAATATAATTATATTAAAAGAGGTTTTATTATATATAATAAAATCATAATATGTAGATTAATAAATATAAGGTATAAAAGAAAGGTTTTTACATACATTATATTAAATAACTCAATATATTTTAGGGATAAGGAACCAGAATATATATAAAGTATAAGTATTATTGTATTTTAATAATATAAATATATATATATATATTATATATATATATATATATAATATATTAATTATATATATATTAATATAATATATATAATAATATTAATATATATATATATATATATATATTACAATATATATTATTATATCATATTCATATATATATATATAATATATATATCAAATATATATTATATTATAAATATATATAATATATATATATATATATATTAATAATATTAAATTATATAGATATAATATATATATAAATATATATATAATAATAATATAATAATTATCATATATATTAATTATAAATATATATTATAACAAAACTTATATTATCTAATACCACTATATATTCACTTATTTAATTATAAAATAAACATCATATATTCATAACTAAGTATAAATCACTGTTTATTATATTTTAAATATATATGACTTTATATTTATACAAGTATATTCACCACCCATTTTGTGAATATATAATATTATGTAATTAGTTAAAAGAGTTTTTTGAGCATACACCTTATATTATATAATTATTTAATTAATTATTTATATATATTTATATGTTTAAAGAATATACTTCCTTTAAAGATACTTTAAACTATATATTAATATAATTATGAATTCAATTATTGAATAAATATATATCTTAGATTATTATCCTATTTATTTGTTATAAATGGATAATATAATTAATTATAATATATATTATATTAATATAATATATAATATATTAAATATATTATATAATATATATATATATAATAATAATATAATATATAATATATATAATATATATATTATATTAATATAGGAAAAAAAAAACAAGTATGTGCATTCCTATATATAAAATTATGTGAAGAATATTGAATGGACAAAAACTGATGTTGAATACATAATGTAAAGGTGATTTCTAAATTTCTATTACTACAAAATGCCAGTTTAAGATGAGATGAGTAGTGATATGTAATTTAAAGTATACTATACTGTGGTTTGTCTATTATGAATTTATTTGTAATTAATTCTTATTCTCTATATACTCTATATCTCCAAATGGAGTGTACTAAAGTAATCATATGGGATTCAATATAATTGTTGGATGTCAATAATAATAATTATTAAGTTTTAACTCAATCGCTAACAATTTCCATGCATCAAAGTGTGAGATATTATCACCACTCGAACTACGGCACGTATCGTCCCCTGAGTTCTTATTATAGTTGATACTTTATAAAGATAAGTGAAAACTCTATATAATAGATATTTATCATATATAATATATACTTTATATATACTCAAGTAGATTAAACTATTGGTATAATCATATATAAACTTATTCTCAGTTTCGCACACAAAATTAGATACTTGATTCCACATCTACTTAGCAACAACTCACTATTAATTCAATATAGCTTTAATTTATTAGATATATTAATATCTGTTTTGCCCATATCCACTATGTTCTCTCGCTCATAACATAATATTTCATCAAACCAAACAAACGTTTACGATGTTCCATAATATAGACTACTGAAACCAAACAGACTAGATATAACAGAATATATCCTAATTGTGTATACACATTTATATTACTTTCTCACACCACATCTTTACATATACATCTCCACTCACACATATTTGTTTTACTAAAGTAACTCTCATCACACCGTATTAGACTCATTTCATCTAGCGCTTAAGTTTCCTAGATATATAAATTATTTTATAGAATTATATTTATAAGAATTATATATTTACAATTGTATACGCTTCTCCTATATTTTATATCTCACTGTAAAAGATAGGTACACCTGATTTGGTTTGATATATGACAAATTATTGTTCGACACCGCTATATACAAAAATGAATATCAGTTTATATTATATACTTTATCTTGGTAATATTCTATATTCAATATTCTAAAGTATCATCTCTACTCTCAACAATGCACTCTTATATTTCTCTCCTATATATCCTATGTACGGATTTAATAGCTATCTATATTCTATACTCGCGACTCTCAATATAAAGGCAAATTATTCTCTGCTCGTGCGTATTCGCTCTCTGTGCGATACTGTCTCGTCTTAATCAGTTCTTTTCTCTTATTTCATATACAAAAGTGAGTAAGGAATCAGCGCCTATCAAGCATCTAACTATATCTCGTCCTCATTCATATGCGCAAGAGTACCAGCCATAGCACTCACTCTCACTCTCTGTTCTCAGCGTCCCGGGCTCACAGTACGCCGCATGAGGGGATGTCGACGTCCCCCCTCTCGTGACACTCCGATACATCGCATCGTGGGCTGAGTAGGGCCCACCTTTAAAATAAATTTATAATGATTAATAATATTAAAATAATTATATTTATCTATAATTGAGAAGTAATATCTTGTAACTACATATTATAAATATTGAGATGATATTGATAAGATAGAATTTTTCCACATCTCTCTTAGGTGTAACTCCTTATGCAGACTCCATTGCGTTGTGAGGATTTACTTAGATTGATTTATTAGAGAGTCTAAACTATACGAGTATGAGATCTATATTGGCGAACATAATTCTATTCTACTTGATGTATAGTTCTCAATAACGCACCGAACCTTTGAGGCATTTTCTCACTCTTGCTAGGAAGATATATAGTTCATGAAAATTATGATATTGTATAAAGGGGTAGTTAGTTGCCTTAATATATATATTATATATTATATATGATATTTATTTTTTTCCATTACAAATATTACAATAGGAAAATTATACTTAATTTCTAGTTTATTTTAAAGAAGTTATTGATATAAATGTGACCTATTAACCTTAAAGCTCTAATGGCTATGGCTTTATAAAATGCTATAAAAGGAGTCTCTAAAATTAAACATGGCTCATAAAACCCTCCATGTATTATATCCTATATGCTAACATAGGCCTATTCTCAAAAGAGATTTTACGTATAAGAACATATGAAGTAAGCTTTTTCTATACTTTTCTATACTTCCTTTTCCATAGAAAATTTTTATGTTTTTTGACTAAGTAGCATATCAATTATTTATAAATCAGTGAGTTTTTCTTCTATAATGGTAATACGTGAGGTGAGTATATAATATATTATTAATATTATAAATATTATATATAATATTATATATATATATATATTATATTATAATATATACATATAATATATATTATATATATAAAAACCATAAAATGAGACAGTATATAAGCTATAGGCATAATTACTACACTTAATTAATAAGCTGCCTAAGGATATAGATAATCTAATTATTAAGTAATCCTTATATATATTAATAAGAATGAGATACATACTTTTGATATATAATTTATATATAAATATATATATATATATAATTATATATATTATACGATTAATATATTAATATTATATAATATATTAATTTATATATAATAATTTAATAAATATATTTCCTATATAATATTTATTATTTAATTTTTTTTTTATATTTATACTTTTTATAGTATAAGTATAACTTACAAAGGGCCTAGTCCCTTTGGTGGGTAATATTCAGTTGAATATTCTTTTTATTTAATATTTTTTTATTATTACTTGCTAATAATATTTTGTTATTTCTCACATTAATTATTTATCAATTATATACTTGGCCAGAGATTTT
>JABUQX010016482.1:0-2500 GCA_015478945.1 Trachelipus rathkii | reverse complement strand
TAAATGTAATTAATGATGAGAATGCTGAAGTAATTGATGCGGATTAGCGGGAATGCGAGATGGTTTACTCTTTTAGAAGTTTTGATATATTTAAAAAATATATATTATGTATGTCTGTAGATATTGTAAAGAGGTATAGAAAAAGATAAATATATTTCTCATATTATATATATATAATATAGTGTATATATATATATAGGTAGTATATATTATTAATATATAATTTTAATACGTTCTGATATAATTTAGATATTATATCTATATATTTAATATTAATTATTCTCTTTGTTTCTCAGATAGAATATATTATAAATATTATATTTTTATATATATAATATATATATATATATATATATATATATATAAAAATAGCCACGGAAGACAGGAAAGTGTGTTAATTATTTTTATATATATATATATATATATATATATATAGTGATGTACATGACATGACATGATTGATAATATATATATATTAATAATAATATATATATATATATATATTATATATATATATAATATAATATATATTAATATATATATATATATATATATATTATATATATATATATATATTATTATATCTCTTACATCTTACATTCTCTCCCAGTCAGGCTTACGAGCCTGTCAGTGGGCCAACCTCCGCTTCCATTCTTGTTCTATCCATCAGGATCCCATCCGCCATCAGCTAATCCATTGCAGCATCTGGTGTTTCCTCAATGAATTCTCTACTGTGTCTCTCCACTTCGGTCTCACTCCCTCCGGTCTCACTCCCTCCGGTCTCTACCTCCACCTCCTGCTGCAACTCTCTCTCCCTGCATCCTCTCAGTATCCCCACCATCTCAGTCTGGCTGCGTCCACTTTATTTCATCATGGGTTTCACACCCACACTCTCCCTCACTTTGTCTCGTTCTCACTCTGTTCTCTTCTTCGTTCTTTTCCATCCACTTGTCCTCAACACATTTCATCTCCGGCTGTCTGGAATTCTTTACTCTCCTCTCTCCCGTCATGCTCCATGTCTCCGCCCCATACACAGTATCGGCGTCAACACTCCCGTATATTGGTCTCTTCACCTCTTTGTTCATATATTTATCTATCAAGATGGGGTATACTGCTTCTTACAGTCCTGACATACTGCTCAATCCTACTTCATTAAATTCCTTTGCACACCACCCCCCTTCTCTTCCAAGTGCCTTCCTAAATATTTATATCTATTCACATTTTTAATCTCTCTACCGTCAACCTCCACTATCAACTCCTCCCTCCTCCCTCTGCTTACTACCATATTTCTTTTTTCTCCACATTCATATTCAATCCTGTTTCTCTCAACTTTTCTGCGGAAACACAGCACCATTTTGCTTCAACCTCTAACCATCTCCACTCCAACACGCCAAATCTCTGCCATTATATCATTGATGTCTCCCGTCAATCTCTTCTATAACTCTCTTTTACATCTCTAGGACTGTGTCCAAGATACGCCCATAAACAGTATCGGCGACAGCCACACTACCCCTGCCCTTGCTTCCAGTTATTTACCTCAACCTATTCCTCGTTTATATATATCCTGTATTACTCCTTTACTTATTATTGTACTATTCAACGTACTGTACTCTCACTATTATCACTCTGCCTCAAATTAACCCAATAATCCCTCTCCGGAACTCTCCACAGCTATTCTCTCTGTGATAGGTACTCAGAATCAATAATGCTTTTACTTTAAGTCTATGGATGACATTATTGGCCTCATATTGTATATTCCCATGTCTTTTTCCTATATTAATGTCAAAACATTAAATCTGTATAAAAAGTATCTTTATCTCATCCTTTGTACCATATCTTGCTCGTTCACCAATTTGGGCTCTATTTTTGATCTTTAAATTTTCATAGTTAAACTAAACGACTCTAGCCTTTCTCATTGGTGTGAGATTTTCCTCTATAATTTTTACAATTTTCTGCGTCCCCCTTACTGCTTTTATAAATGGAATTATAAATTATTAATATTATTATAATATATTATATATTAGAAAATATATTAATTAAATTAATAATATATATATATATATATATTATATATAATATATATATATATATGTAATTATATATATATTTTATTAATAAATATAATATTATACTATATAGTATATATATATAATATATATATTATATATATATAAAGATATAATATATTAGTAAATATATGAATATATATATATAGATAATTAAATAGTTTGATAATAATAATTGTAATAGTGATATAAGGTGCATAGGCTATTAAATATAACGCTTACTTTATTGTTTTTATGATAATAAACTTTAAAATACAATATAAAGTGATAATAAATCCAGTATAGGAAGTAATTACACTTCATTATCATTAAGAAATAGTATATAAATAGAAGGAAATATAATAAGAACAAAGAAATTTATAACTAAAAGAAGAGAAGAAGTAAAATACTTGAATTATTATAAATAAACAATCTAATTAGTATATCTTCTCTTT
>JABUQX010016481.1:17500-23699 GCA_015478945.1 Trachelipus rathkii | reverse complement strand
ATATTATATATATAATTATATATATTATATATATATGTATTATATTATATATATATATATATATATAATATATATATATCATAATATATATATATTATTATAATATAATATAATATAAATATATATATATATTATAAATATATTATATATATATATTTTGTATATATATATTATATATATAATAATATATTATATATATATATATATATATATAAATATATATATATATATTAGTATATATATATATATAGTATATATTAAACTTATTACCGATTACTGTGATATTATTCAAGAGCTTATTTTATGTTATTCAGGAAAAAAAATTTTGTTATTTTTATTGTTATGTTTGGTTAAAAACTTTGTTATGATTGCAAATTATTCGTTGGGGAGTATGATATTTAAGGTTATGATGAATTGTTGTTAAAATTATTACGAAGTTGATGTAAAAAAAAGTTGTGGAACGTTAGCAATTATATTCGTTGTCTGTATGTTGATTAGATTTGGGTTATGCCTAAAATTTTTGTTAAATTATTTTGCGATGTAAAATTAACATAGATATGCTAGATAGCTTGAAAAAAGGTGAATAGGTTACGTTTTGTTTACGGACGTGTTAGGTACTGTTACTGTTGTTAAGTGCGAAAATTTGTTAATGTTAGTAGTTTATCGCCCCCATGGTGTGTAGGTTTGTCGTCTGTACTTATATTCTTATTCAGGTTTATGTGGTATGTTAGCTTTATTATGTAAAAAACAATGTTACGATACCATATATTCGATGGTTAGTAGATAAAAACTTATTTTGTGTTATGTTTTATCCAAATGATACTCGAAATATGACATGAAATCAATAGATCAATAGATCAAAAGGTCGTGGTGGAAGGGGGGAAGGGTTGATGTTTGATTTACTGATTTACTGATTTACGCTTGTTAAATCCAGTAAATTATTACAATTATACATGATATTTATCAAAGAAAACTATTTTTATGTTATGTTGGATAAACTTTGTTATGTTTTTCAGTTTTTCGTTAAAGAAACAGCAGATTAATTAAGAACAAGGTTATGATAAATTGTTTGTTAAATATTACTGTGTTAAATGTAAAATTAACGTAATATGTTAGAGATATGCTGGAAAAATGTATGAATAGGTTACGTTTTGTATGTAAAGTTAAGTTACTTTACTGGTGTTAAGTGTGGAACTTTTTAATTTTAACAGTTATTAGTGCGTTTAAAAAATAGCTTTTTTGTGTTAGGTTTTCGTTGTACATTATTTTCCTTAGTTCATATGATGCTATGTTAGCTTATTAATGTGAAAACATTTTTATGTTAGCATATATTCGTTGATTATTGTATAAAGAACTGTTTGTGTTATGTTTATCCGAATGATACTCGAAATGCTACGTAATTCAATAGTGTTAATGTTAAATTAACATTGATATGTATAGAGAATATGTTTTGAAAAGTGTAATTAGGTTACGTTTTGTACGCTGTGTTAGGTACTTTACTGTGTTCTAAATTAGTACGATGATTGCCAGGTTCTAATGTATAAAGTAAAGTGTCTATAATTATTTGTGGTGCTGTGTGTGTGTGTGTGTGTGTGTGATGTGTGTGTGTGTGTGTGCGCTTGTGGTGTGGGGGTATTGTTTAGGTCCTCTTTTATGTTCATATGACATATATAGTTGAGTATAATAATGACTTAACTATTTCGTAGCATTAGATAGTTTGTTTATAGTTATAAGAAAATAATCAATAATAATAATAATAATTATAATAATTAATAAATATAATAATGAATAATATATAATAATAATAATTCAATATAATAATTTAATAAAACTACTGTTTAAGATAAAAAACATATGTTAAGTAAGGACAAAGGTAAGAAATCTAAAGCCACTTCACATGTGTCAAAAGATATTGAGTTTTATGAGTCATTTCCTCGAATTTCATTGGCTGTCCGTCGATCCGGCATAACAAAATACAAGTTCTCTGATTGGTTTATCCCATTCAGCGTACTAAAACAGAGTAATGTTGGTTAGGGTGTCGGTAGAGAGAAAATTTACAACCAGTGTTCTAGGTTGTGGACCTAGCAGGCAAAAGTTGATCGCCACCGCGTTACTGGGTATTCGTGAGATCAATGTGGAATAATAATCATTAATAAATTCTAATTTTATTTATAATCAAAAAAAAAAAAAAATAAAAAAAAAAAAAAATAAAAAAAAAAACACCAAAAAAAAAAAAAAAAAAAAAAAAAAAAAAAAAAAAAAAAAAAAAAAAAAAAAATTCATAATAATAATATAATAATAATAATAATAATGATATTAAGTACGAATATGATAATAATAATAATAATAATAATATAATAATAATAATAGTAAAAATACTTTGCGCTGTTGTGGATAGTAAAGCTTGAGATTTGCTATGATGACTTCTCGCTCGGTAAAAGTTGAAACCTTCTATTTTAGTTACCTTTGTTAACAAAATAGAATGCTGTATGTCAGTTTAGGCTTAGTACAAAAGAGTATTTTTCATTTAGTTAAAAAATATTACAATGTTATTGAATACTAACCTTAATATTTTTAGAGATATGATGGAAAAAGTGCTGTAGAAGTTCAATAAACTTGAACGCACTGTACAACAATATACAACAACAACAACAACAACAACAACAACAACAACAACAACAACAACAACAACAACAACAACAACAACAATAACAACAACATCAACAACAACAACAACAACAACAACAACAACAACAACAACAACAACAACAACAACAACAACATTTCAACAACAACAACAACATTTCAACAACAACAACAACGTCAACAACATGCAAACAAAATGCAACAAACAAACGCGAACATTCAACAACAACAACTACAGCAATAGAATTTATTTTTTTATGTCTATACAAAAGATCTTATAATATGACGTTGAATCATTTAGATCAATAGGATCAATAGATCAAAAGATCAATAGAATCATGGCAGGGGTAGGAGGATTAGAGTGAGCTAAGTGGTTTGATTAACTGATTTTACTGATTTACTGCTTTGTAGGGTATGTAAACATGCAAATTTTTTAAGTTTTTAAACATTAAAAGAATTAAGTTTTTTTTTAGTAAAAACAAAATGTTTAAAGAAAACAAAACAAAATAAATAAAAGTTTTTGTGTTATGTTAAACAAAATAATACTTGAATCATTAGATCAATAGATCAATAGATCAATAGATCAATTAGATCATGGAAGGGTAGGGAGGGGTGGTAGGATGGTTGTTTGATTAACTGATTACTGATTTACTGCTTTGTTAGGGTATGTAAAAATGCAAATTTTTTAAGGTTATAAACATAAATGAAATAAATTTAAGTTAAACAAAAATGTTTAAAGAAAAGAAAACAAGAAATAAATAAAAGTTTTTCTTTTATGATTATGACAAAATATCACTTGTGAATCAAAAGATTCAATAGATCATTCACATCAATTAAGTCATGGAAGGGTTAGGAGGTGAGGGCCAGTAGGTTATTGATTAATCTGATTTACCTGATACTGCTTTATCACTAGGGTATGTAAAAAAATAGCAAATTTTAATAAGTTATAAAACATAAAATGAAATAAATTTTTAGTTTAAAACAAAAATGTTTAAAGAAAAGAAACAAAAATAAATAAAAGTTTTTGGTATGTTATACAAAATAATGACTTGAAATCAACTTAGATCAATAGATCAATAGATCAAAGATCAAATAGATCAATAAGATACATGGGAAGCACGGTCGCCAACAAACGTATTCAATACCCTGGAATGGAATGACTGGCTAATTTGATTACAACTGATTTTACTTGCGATTTACCTGCTTTAGGTATGTAAAACATGATAAGTTTAGTAAAAATATGACCTAAAATAATAGTATCGAATAGATCAATAGATCCAATAGGATCAATAGAGATAAATTAGATCCTATGGATGGACAGGAAGGATGTTGGATGGTCTTGATTAACTGATTTAGCTGATTAGGTATGTAAAAACTGATAATTTAGTAAACATATGACTGATCAATAGATCAATAGACGAATAGAATCATAGATCAATAGATCATGGTTGGGACGGGTTAGGTTGGTGTGCTTTGATTTACTGATTTACTGCTTTAGGAGATGTAAAAACGTAAATTTGGTAAAGTTATAAACATTAAAAGAATAAGAAATTTATTTATTATTCTATTTATATTTTTTTCTTCTTGATGATGTTTCTGAAACCTTTATTTGAAATCTACAGAACTCGATTAAACAATATATACAGGAAACACGAACTATTTTGCAAACTTGTTATACGTAATGTGTTAAGCTCGGTCGGCCGCACCGCTCCAGCCTAATCGGTGCCGATGCAACTCGCGACCCATCCTTTCTCGTCCTCCTTCTGTCCTTCTCTCCTCCTTCTTCTTTCTTCCTCTGTTTTTTGCATTCCATGCATGCACGGGTTCAGCCGGGACCCCTCCGTTCGGGGCCGCTGGGACCCTTTACGGACTGTAAACCGTCATTTTCGAAGAATCTAAACAGGTTCAATGAACAATATAAAGATACAAAACTATGGACTAAACGAATATTTATTAACTTAGCACCGCACGCCGGCTCCTGCACCGTGCCGATGCCAACTCGACTCCTCTGACTCAGATCCTTCTCCAAACTCTTTCCTTCTACTGACTCTCCTTCCTCCATCCTTCCTCCTTTTTCTGCCTCTCTTCCTTTCTTCTTCCTCTGTTTTTTGCATTCCATGCATTTCTTCTTTTTTCAGGAGGGTGCTCGCCTTCGCGGTGGGGGGAATCCCTGAACTCCGATGCCGAATCCGACTCAAATCCTTTTCCAACTCCGAATCCTCTATCCAGCCTCCCCAATTTCAGCCTTCTACGATCAATTAATTTCTTAGGGGGGCGCGTCCCCCCCGTTTAAGGGGGGACGCAGCGGCAGTCGATATATCCTGTGACGGTGCAGGTAGCGGCGCCACATAATACAGTTATAATTTATTATTATTTATTTTATTATCCTATTATTTATTAGTTCTATTTATTGAATTAAAATTTATTTATTCATAACTTAATTAATTTATTATTATTATTTTTTTTTTTTTTTTTAATTTATTAAATTTATTTTTATTGTTTAGAAAAAAAACTTTATATGAAAGTGAAAGAGCGACCCTTTTTTCCGTGGGAATTTTTATTTCCCATCTCTCCACCCCTTTGGAACCGCTCGTGAAACTACTTATATAAATATATATTATATATATATATATATAATATATATATATATAATATATATATATAATATATATATATATATATATATATATATTATATATATATTATATATAATATTAATATACTATACTATATTATATATATATATATATAAAACATTTCATTCATCACCCACTCTTCTCTCCTCCAACACTGGGGTAAGGGGTTGCGTAGCATGCATTGGAAACAAGAAAGTAGTAGAAGAATATTGACGAAAGTCGAAAAGAAAGCCCAGTCTTTCCGCCCCTTTATACCTTTTTGTGAGAATTTGTCGCAGTCAGAAAATCCATCCTAGAGGCTTCAAGGGACCTGACGGACCCTGACGGCCCTCACCATTGTCATCTCACAATGTAAGAGTTCATCCCTTAGCCAGGTGGGCTAATCAAACATACCCCTCTCATCAAAACTCCAGCCATTCACTTCTATTTTGCACCTATCTTCTCGCCTGCTGCTAAACTCACAATTTCTCTCCTTCAGCATTCCTTACAGAATCAATCCACTTTTTCCTTCGGGTCTCCCAGCCTGCGAATTCCCAGCACACTTCAACCACTATAACATACTCGCTTAACAACCACTATAATCCATCCTTGTCTCCACGATACCAAACCACGCAACGTAATTTCAAATTGTATTCCTGCTCATTATTCCTTTCTTCACACCACACAACTGATCTAATACGTTCAATTCCTATTTTGCCAATTCTTACTCACAGCCTAAACACCCCCTAAGATTGTCATCTGAACATATTGTATTTTAGATCATTACCTCTTATTCCAGACCATAGTCTCACTACTATACATTAACACAGTAACAACATTTCCCTCATATATATATATATATATATATATATTATATATATATATATATAATATATATATATATATATATATATTTAATATAATATATATATAATATA